>OVAP01006616.1:0-11584 GCA_900406295.1 Aurinia saxatilis
TGTGCTGTCATAAACCTTTTGCTTGGCAGCCATTTTCTCTTCTTTAACTCTTATAAAGTTCTTCTCCCTGAGAAGCCTGCACTTTCTCCGCTGCAACTCTAGATTCTGTTTCTGTTCTATGATTTTCAATCGCATCTTAGAGATGATTAAGTAAGAGGAAATCACACTCGGTTCATAATTTGCATAAGGAGATAAGATGTACAAAAAGAAAAAGGAAGCAACATAACACTTGTCAGTTTACTCGACTCTTCCTTTGCAAGCCTTTCATCTAGTGACCTTGCGTTCTCTTGCAACTCTAATATAATGGCCTGTAGCTCTTCCTCTTTTGTCCTACTCTCCAACTCTAAAATCGATTAATTTTTAGGGACTACAACCAAATGATGGAACAATTTGTTGCATATAAAGGAATCTCAAGAGAGAAAATACCCTCTAGAGTTGTATTTTTGTTCAGCAGATTCCAAATAAACCTTCAGATTTTTCTTCTCTTGGACATGGGTTTCATCAACTTGCTGAAACCATTTCACACAAACCTTCAGCTTCCTGATAATATCTGCCATTTGCTCAATCTTAGCCTGCAAAGATAAAAAAAAGCCCCCTTCTTAGTCAAACCACAGAAGAAAACATCTAAAACATTTAGAACTCAGTCAAGCGAATCACCTTTGTATCTTAACACCCTCCTCATCCACATAACAAGGCTGCAGGCAGGATGAATCTGTCAATACTCACTCTTTCAACTTATCAAAAGAAACAATAACAGTTCTCCCCCCCCCCCTTTCCCCCAACAAGTATTAATCCTCGGTAATCATACTTAGAGCTCAGAATCACCAAAAGTCAATCCAGTAACGCAGCGAAGAACATATGTTTCTCTAAACAAATCAAATGGTTATTCTTACTCATCTGACATGAGAGACAATTAGAAAACATGAATTTATCTGATATAGGCTACCATCCAATCGTTTTTCGATCCGACATGTTCTGATCTACCTTTCTACATCTCTCATAGAAGTTAGAACTAGTGATACTATCTGAATCAAACAATAGCTCAAGTTAAGAAAACACAAAATTAAGTCGTAAATCCAACGCACTAAGTTCAGTTTTTAGCCAGTTTCTTTTTAAATAGTTTACAGATTCGTAGGCTGATTCGAGAGCCTGGTTGGAGGAAGAGATGGTGAAAAAACATGGGATTAGGGAAAGAGGCGAATCTGCGGCGAGGTAAAGAGGATTGGGAAGGACGGAGGCGAGGAAGCGTCGCCGGAGGAGAGCAAAGAGACGGAGCTCTTGCGGTGGGGGAGAGCTAATAACCTCACCAATTTAACCTTACCGTCATCATCGAGAATCTCCAGATCAGGAGGACTCTCCATCGCCGATTTTTTATGTGAAGAAGAAGAAGACAAAGCAAAGGCATCGATGACGAAGACGAAGAAGTATACACGAAGATCTCGATCATACAAATCAGAGAACGAGGTTAGAGAAGATATCGGTAGTTTGGAGAGAGAGCCGCAGAGACACTCACCAGAGAGAGAGAAAAACGGAGAGAGTCGTCGGAAAGTTGCCGTCGATTCTATTGTATCGAGAAGAAAAAAGGGGTACTTTAGACTTTTAATTAAAATGAGTGGGTATACATGATTGTGTTGGGTATATATGATTATGGGTGTTAAAAATTGGGTATATGTGGTTAAGCGCCTATAAGTTTTGAATATTTGTGTGAGTATGTTGTAATTTATAATCTAATAATACATATTATAACTATATGGGGTATCAGTTAAAAAAACTAAAATATTTACAGTAATATATTTTATAATTTTTAAATTATTAATCCGTATATTTATAAATTCACATGGTAATACCATATGATTTAATTTTTATGTAATTGATAAGATATTATATTAAAAATTGAATATTTTTTCCGTAAATAGAGTCTTATTACAAATATTATACGGTTAAAATTTTAATATATTTTACGTTATTCTAGCTTTTAAATTAGAATTAAATATTAACTCGCATGTTAAATTCAGTCCTAGTTGAATTGTCTATTAGTAGGTTTCTCTTGTTTGGGCTTAGAACTCTCTAAAGGAAGTAAAGGGTTTGGTTTCATCAACTTTTCCTAAAAAACATTGAATCATCGTGAGATTTAGGGGAAAAGGGTGATTATTCAACATGTTTCTTTAAAGATTCTTTAGGGTTTATAGCAATTGGTGTTTTATCATCCTCTTTGAAGAACTTGCTAGGTTTTTTCTTGCTTGTTGCTCAAGTTTGCCAAACAGCGATGAATTACGAACCTAATATGGAGACATCCCTAGATAGTATCATCAAGGCTATGTCAATTGATGACGATGACACCGTTTCAATGGTGATGCCCAATTTACCTTTGTTCAAATCTATGTAGATGAATGCTTTGATTCTTATGGGGAGACTTCTTAATCTTGATAATCAAAAGATGTCAACTATGCTTTTGGATATGCCTAGGAAGTGAGGGGTTTGAAATCGTGTTCTAGGAGTGGCTTAATCTATAGGGATCACTTTCAATTTGTATTGAAATATGAGGAAGACTTGCAGGAGAGCCTAGATAAGGGTGTGCAAACTATAATGAATGGGCGATGATCTTAGAACGATGGGTAGATCCTTTTCCAGAGAATTACTTGATGTTCCTCCCTGTTTGGGTTCAAATTCGTAAAATTCCTATGAATTATCATATAGAACCAACATTCAAATTTGTGGCAAGTATCTTGGGCGAGGTTCAGAAAGTGTATTTTGATACATCTAAATCATAGCATCAAGAATTTGTGCAAGCTAATATACTTTTTGATGTCTCCAAACCGGCCATCGAGCTCATATGGTGACTTCCCAAGAAGGAGAGGAGGTTAATATTTTCTTTGATTTTGAATATATTCGTAAACGTTGCTTTAATTTTCATTGGTTGACTCATGATAACGCTAAGTGCTCTTTCAAGAAGAAGATAATTCAGGTACCTCGAGATACAAAACATAATAACAAGATGACCGAGACTTTGAAGATGTTTAGTTCCCATTCTATACTGGGGGGGGGAGTCGGGTTCAGAGAGAACTGTGTGTACCGAAATTCACACAACCGCAAACTTGTCTTAACGAAAACTTTTAAGGGATCGTCGACTATTTTAATGTATGAGCCACTTGTGAATACGATAGTAAGAAAGCAAGAACAGCAAAGAACTATGAACGGATGACAAAACTTATGAATGAAAATCAAGGTTTTATTGCTAGAGCTCTCTAGGGTCCGAGAGACTAAAAGATTTTAAGATACATTATGAGTTTTGACTAGCAAACTATTTATACTCTTAGCTAAACCGTCATACAACCATGGGCTTTTCCTTTTTGATACGGGCTGATTTCCATTTCCTCGTCGATAGAATCTCAGACAGTTTTCTTTTCTCTGATATGCTTCGATATATCTTCCATTTCTCTGATATCTTCGATACATCTTCCATTTCTCCGATATTTTTTCGAGATAACTTCCATTCTTCCGATATTCTTCGCGATAACTTTCACTCTTCCGAGATGCTCCTAGAAGACTTCCTTTTCGTCGAGAGACAAAGGAAAACTTCCATTCCCGTAAGATTGTGCCCGAATCTTCAAGTATGTCGGTTTACGAAAGGCTTTGCTTGGTCCGAAATACAGAGGTTGGCCCGTAAGGAAGTGTTAGACCGTTTAACTTGTTATTGTTGTTGGAATCACGGTATAGTCCGTGAGTTGTATGTGTTCACATGGTTACCTCGTTAAAAACCTTGGCAAGGAAAGCCCCTAGGAAGAAAACCTTACCAAGGGAAAAGAGTGTGACCATGTTGATCTTTGTCGATCGTGTGATGAAATGTTCGTCATGGATCCTTAGTTCTCGATGGAACTTAGTTATTTGCTTTGCTAGGATCCACATAAAGAGGATGGTATACAACTTAAGTTGTTTCGACTTGTCGTGATCATGGGATGGTGTCGAGATCATGTTAGGTGCCCTGTGTGTGTTACACGGGTCGCGGGAATGACCTTGCGTGTTCCATGGGTCGCGGTTCGACCTCGACAAGACGCGAAACTTTCTCTGACGTGACGAAGCGTGACCCATTTTCAATGCACGGGTCGCGGGATGGACAAGCATGGCGAAACGTGAATCGTGGCCTATGCACGGGTCACGGAATGTTCGTCCTCGATGAATGCGCGACTCGTGACTTGTCCACGGGTCGCGTCTTGCTCGGAGAGCACGAAGCGCGACCCGTGGCTCGTGCACGGGTTGTGGTTCAAGTTGGAACTCGACGGGGCGCGGCCCGTGGCTTGTGCACGGGTCGCGGATTACTTCTGATGTGTTGTTTCGTCGAGAATTGACATCTTGATGGCTTTATTTCATGTTCGTATAATCGAAAGATCATGTCTCATTGAGAAATGACTTCTCAATAGCTCAATTTTGTGTTCGTATGATCGGAAGACCAAGTCTCGGAGGAGATTGAGTTCTCGGAAGATTTTAGATTGCGACAGGTGACCCGTGAAGCCTCACGGGTCGTGGATCATGCCAACCATGACGAAGCACGACCCATAGAAGTCTCATGGGTCGCGGTTCATGCTGACGAAGGGCAAACCGTGAGAACTTCACAGGTCGCGGATCAAGCCCCTCGTGTCGAGAGGCGACCCGTAGAGTCATTTCGAGTCTCCAAAAACAGTTTTGTATGAAATCGAAGCCTTGTTTGTCCGATTTCATGTTTGTATGACCAATTTATCGAAAGACTAGGTCTTCCGATAGTTATCGTAAAGAATGTTGGTTATGATTGCTCTATGGTCATGAACAATCTATCCTTGTGATGCTTAAGTGTTTGGATCGATACTAAGTCGTCGTCGATTCTTGTGTATTGCAGAGAACACTTAACCATTTTATGCTATCAACTTCGGGGGTGGAATCCGACCCCCCACAATTAGCCCCCAATTCCTTATTGCTTGTTTAGTTATGGAGAGTTTCGTGTGTAGTTTGAAGATTGATGCATGGTCTTTAGTTGTAAGCCGTAGGAGGCATCGATTGTAGTTTATCGGAGACGAGAATGTCATCATTTGGGTTATGATCCCAAATTCTTCCGCAACGTTTTTTCTTCCGAACACGGAAATCGTTTAATTACCCTGGTGCATTGTTCAAGACAATTATTGAAGTTTTTCCTCTGATAGTGCTGATATTTTACCGCGTTTCGATATGATTTTTTGATGTTTTTAATAAATAAACTATTTGATTTGAAACATAAACTATTGGATTTCACATTTTTGTGTTTGCAAAGTGTTTTTGTGGAAACAATGCATTTTAGGTCACAAAGGAGATGTTTATTTTGGAATGAAGTGAGGAGTTAGGACAATCAAGCCACGTGAGTTAGCTGTCACATGGGCTTGGAATCAAGTCCTTAGCCCTCCGGAGTAACGAGTTAAGCCAAAATCATTGAAGGAGTATCCAGAAGCCCATATGAGATGAAGGACCAGTCGATCGAACCGGAGGCCCACCGATCGATCAAAGCCCAATAATTCAAGGAAGCTTGGAGAACAAGTTCAGATATATACCGTTGCATTTGGGGAGATATTAAATTTTGTTAGGATAATCACTGAAGGTACTAAATCTTCAGAAATTTTCATTGTCATCATGTCTACTTTTATCATGTCTGAGTGGTCTTTTAGTTAGGAATATGGTTTTACTATGAGGAATCATGGTTTGGTATATAGGCAATAGGATTGTGTAATGAATAGTTTATAGGCTTACTTTCATATCAGATCTTAGTATAGTCATAGGATAAACCTGCTACTAATACACCACTTAGAGTAAGAGATCCAGAGCTTGATAATGAAAGCTTTACTATTTATAGTTTAGTAGAATTTGATTTCCTTAAATTAATGCCAGTCTGTTAATAGTGATTTCAACTATATAGCCTAAACTAGGATTTACACTACCCTGAATAATTCAAACCATGATCCTCTGATGCATTACCTGACTTCCTAACGCTTTTTATCATAAATATTTCTCACATTTTATTTGTTTTTAGCATTTTCAGGCATTGATCGATCGACCGCATAATCTTCAATCGATCGAAAGGTGTTCCGATCGATCGATCAGTTCACACTGTCGATCGACCAAAACTCAAAACCACTTCGTTTTCCTGCTTAGCTCGAGTGAACTTGGATGTGCTACTATGCACACTCTGCTCTCTATGTATATGATCCCTAAGTACTACTGCGAGACTTGTGCGCTTGCAGAAAATATTTTGGGCGAAAACTAATCCCCATCAAGTTTTCTGGCGCCGTTGTCGCGGAGAAACAGTTGACCACTAGCATAACAATCTAGCTCCAGACTAAGCATTTTATTTTTATGTTTTTCATTTCATTTTCATTTTCATTTTTTCATTTAACATTGGAATTTGGTTTTGTCTTTCTCTCCCCTTTTTCTAGGTGTATGCAGGGAAGAAGTCAAGGTAACGACAATCTGCTTCCACTTAAAACCAAAATCCAGAGAATAGAGAGAACCAACCGTAAGCTTGCTCGTTTGAGCCTAATGGCGGAGCAACAAGATCAAACGTTCGATGATGGTGAGTCTCGCCTCATTGGAGGAGGAAGAAGAGAAGACCAAAGGAGGCAGAAAGAGGAACGTCCACAAGGGAATGGGGGAGACAGAGCTGCTGAGCCAAGAGTTGATCAAAGAACAATAGCCGACTATCATTCGATTGATCAACACCTCTTCGATCGAACGGTGATCAAGCCAGCACAACCTCCTTGAAAAGATTATGAGATAAAACCTCAAATCATAGCCTTTGGTGAAACAGAACCAATTCCATGGCAATGCTCACGAGCATCTAATGGACCACATCTATTTCTTTGAAGAAATCTGTACCACCACAAGGCAAAATGGAATTCCCACCGACTACTTTAAATGCAAACTCTTCCAATTCTCTCTGGCGGACAAAGCCCATAGATGGCTGAAAACTCTATCACCAGGTTCCATCACTATATGGGAAGGTTGTAAGTCAGTTTTTCTTAACCACTTTTACACTGAGTCCCGCTCAAATCAATTAAGAAACAAGATACAAGGCTTTAAACAAGCCCTTGTTGAAAGTTTCTTCGATTCTTGGGAAAGGTTTAAGGGTTGCATGAGGGACTTCCCCCATCATGGTTTTGATGAAGCTAACCTCTTGTGTACTTTTTACAGAGGCATAGAGCCGAAATATCAATTGTCTCTCGATACAGATAGCAATGGTGATTTCACCACCAAGACAGTTAAGGAAGGTCAAGCTCTCATCGAGAATCTAGCTGTAAGTGACAGCAATAACTCAACTGAATTTAATAGGTCCGTACCTACAAATGAAGTGGAGTCCAAGCAAATCACAGAGCTTCGAGGAATGATGAGCCAGATCTTAAGAAACCAACAAAGGCCGGTGAATTCTTGTGAAGCTGTAACTGACAACAATGTTGGCCCAACGATGGGTGGAGAACAAGACGGTTATGAAAAAGAAATGAACTACGTGGGAACACAAGGTAATTTTCAAAACCGAAATTTCAATAATTTCAAAAATAATAACATCTCTTACAGGAACCCTAATGTGGAGAACCCTCAAGACCAACACTACCCTTCCCAAGAAAAACCTCAATTTAACTCCTATACCCGAGGAGGAGGATTTAATTCTGGAAATTTCCAGCAAGGTAGTTATTATGGTAGAGGCACTAACCCTAGCGGAAACAATTTCCAGCAAAGACCTTCTTTTGGTAATTTTCAGGTTAGAGCACCAGAGACGACATCACCTCAAGACTCTATGATCAAGAGGATGCTCCAGCAAATCATGGCCAGCCAGGAGAGTCAAGGGAAAGCCATTGAAGAGAGAATAAATGGTGTTTACCAAGACCTCAATGGGAAGTTCGAAGCTGTCTCGCTTTACGTAAAAAAGGTGGAGGTGCAAATTACTCAGACAGAGGAAGCGATGAAGTGCCAGAATGGTGTGCTTCCAGGAAAACCAGAGGAGAATCCTAAAGGTTTTTGCAATGCCATTGAAGAAGTCCTCGTGTCATATCCATGCATGATGATAGAAGAGGAAACTTTGGACTCTAATAATAATATCGAGGCCAGTGACATTGTTTCAGGAGGAAACAAAATCAACTACCCCTNGTTTTTGCAATGCCATTGAAGAAGTCCTCGTGTCATATCCATGCATGATGATAGAAGAGGAAACTTTGGACTCTAATAATAATATCGAGGCCAGTGACATTGTTTCAGGAGGAAACAAAATCAACTACCCCTAGACCCAACCAAAGACATTGACTATGGAGGAAGACCCTGGGAAATTTGTCTTCCCTTGCAAAATCGCAGGTTACAAGTTTCTAAACTCACTTTGTGACACTGGGCCTAATGTGAATGTCATGTCTTCACATGTTGCAAGCAAGATAGGGCTCTCAAACTTGGTCCACTCCAACTCGTCACTAGTGTTCGGAGACTCACACTCAAGAATCCCCAAGGGGATAACATACAATGTTAAGCTGCAGATTGGCTCGACAACGGTACCCATGGATTTCCACATAATAGACGTAAAGGAAGCAGGCTCACTAATATTTGGAAGAGGATTTCTCGCTACTGTTGGAGCGGTCATCGACTTGCCAAATAGCAGAATGAGCTTTGTAAGAATCAACTCCAGGGTTTACTACCCATCGCTACCAAATTCGTGCATCAAGGGAATGACTTGTGTTGGAAAGAGAAAGGTCCATGAACCTGGAAATGACCCGCCAAGGCTAATCAAAGGAAAGGAGAAACCCCACGAACCTAGAAGGAAGCTTGCTACCCAGGAGAAGAAGGAAAAAGGGCGCACCAAGCCGTACTCCAAGATCAAAATGGTAGTCCCAAATGATGCTCGTGGATTAGGTGAGTTAAGACGCCAAGACCTAACGGCTCTCACTGAGAGGTACATGTGGAAAGATTGCTTCCCCACAAAGAGCCTCAATGTTGAGAATGTCAATGACAAAGAGCCTGACCCTTAGAAAGGCAACATCAAGGAGGAGGAGTCTCAACCATCCGACCATCTACTGAAGAACTAAACATCTTCGACCATGTCGAGCTAACCGACTTTAAACAAAAGCGCTGAGTGGAAGGCAACCCCCTGGTACGTCTTATAATAGGTTTTATTTTTAATGTTTTTTTTCGTGTCTCAGGAAATAGGATTCAAGGATTCAAGGATTCAACCATGAGGATGCAGAATCGATCGATCGCTTTAACAACAATCGATCGATCGTCTGCAGTTCACAAGCTTCATTTTACTATCTAGATGGTAAGTCAGAGATCACTGATTCGAATCAACTGGTGATCCAGGAAAATGGTGTGCACTTCAACACTAATCGAAAGAGAGACAGAAATCAGGAGAATCACATTGTGATTCGATCGATTGATGACTGTATCGATCAATGAAGACTCAGAGCGATGAACACTTCCTTATTTCAACACGACAAATGATGATATACTGATGTCGTCAGGTACAAATCCTCTCCTATTCCCTGTAAAGTCCTTTCAATTCCAATAAGACAAAGAAGGTCATTCGATACATTTGAAGACAAAGAGGTAACCATTTTCCATTTCTATTTTAATCCATTTCAATTCCCATTTTGCTCTCACAGCTTGTCAACATCGGGGACGATGTTATTCAAGTCTGGGGGGTATTCCTCGTTATCTAACTCATTTGTTTCTTTTGACGCACTTTTACACCCATTTAAAAAACTTTAATCGAGTCAAAAGCGTGAGTCAATCCAGGTCCGGAACAAGGACCTTACTCACAACTGTACTGCGGCCTAGTGACCATCTTTACAAGACTGCCCCGAGGCACTTGTTTCAGAAACCCCATACTCAAGCTTCCCCATCACATCTCGGTTTGCACGTACTTTAATAATTCTGATTTCTGACTATATTCTATTTGAACCTAAACCGGATTATAAATCTTTCTTGCTGGAGGTATTAAACTAGGAAAAAACAAATCCATTCAGGACTTCTTATCCACTTTATCACTCTCTTGCTGATCCTGAATGGTCAACTTATTTTTAAGTTGCTACCACACCCATACCCTAACCTCTTTTCAAACCCCATGCAGTCTCTTTTTCTTTCTTGTCTTATATGCAGTATGTGTAAAACGGCCGGAGAGATAAGACCAACGCAATTTTCCAATCACTCGTGAAGACTGGCAAAAAAGGGCATGCACGATCTTAACACATGCATGAAGATTCAAAGAGAAGGTTTCAAGGCTGATTTCCCTGGTAATATTTCATCAAAATCAAGGTAAAATTCGTGTCTTGCTCTATATGGTGAAAACTTTCATTGTAGAAAAGAAAAAAGAAAAAAAAAGCTTTATCATCCATATTTGTTTAGCAAAACGGCCAGGAAAATCAGGGATCAAAAATGAAGAAAGGAGGAAAACGTTTAAAGGAGTCCGAGGATGTTCAAGAAGACTTTAGATTTCCTTAAAAGAATCTAAGTCTGGGGGAGGAACGAGCCGAGCTAAGGAGAGAGTGATTGGGGAACTGCCATCAAGCGGTCCGATCTCTCTTGCTTTTTGCAAACATATCGCATTTCTCTTGAGTACGGTAAACCCTAAACACACTAGCCTCACCTCTAAATATTAGCCCCCTCACATTACACACCTAGCCTGTTTTAATTAGCTGATATTTTCCAGTAAGAAAACTCAAGCAAAATAAATGAATGTAGAGAGTAAGATTTTGGTACCTTTAGATTATTTGCAGGTTGAGATTTCTGTTGGACCAGTTGGGAGAGTTGTGGTGGAAGTATGAGATGAAAAATTTTGGAAGAATTGTCGAGATGACCATCACGAAGCTGCGCCTCTAAGTTGTGGTACAGGTAAGTGAGTTCCTAACTTTTCAAACTTATTTCCCTTCTTAGCATCTTGTTTGTTCGAGGACGAACAAAGCTAAGTCTGAGAGATTTGATAGTGATGATATTTTATCGCTTTTCGATATGATTTTTCGGTGTTTTTAATAAAGAAACTATTTGATTTGAAACATAAATTGCTGGATTTCACATTTTTCTGTTTGCAAAGTGTTTTTTGTGAAAACAATGCATTTTAGGTCACAAATGGGAATTTTCCACCAAATCCAACAAGTCAACATCAGAAGTCCAAGCCCGGATGAAGAAAATGTTTATTTTGGAATGAATTGAGGAGTTGAGACAATCAAGCCACGTGAGTTAGGTGTCACATGGGCTTGGAATCAAGTCATTAGCCCTCAGGAATAAGGAGTTAAGCCCAAATCATTGAAGGAGTATCCAGAAGCCTACATGAGATGATGGCCCAATCGATCGAACCGGAGGCCCACCGATTTGATCAAAGCCCAATAATTCAAGGAAGCTTCGAGAACAAGTTCAGATATATACCGTTGCATTTGGGGAGATATTAGATTTTGTTGGGATAATCACTGAAGATATTGAATCTTCAGAAACGCATCTGAAGATATCAATCGATCAGTGAAGATAGCTACGACCGATCGATCAGAAGAGGATAACCACATATATTTGGACTCCTATTGATACACAAAGTTTTACCCTTGTAATAAACTGCAAGTGTACAGAC
>OVAP01006617.1:0-11583 GCA_900406295.1 Aurinia saxatilis
TAGCTTAGCGCCTTTTAATAGATTGAAAAACCCTTTAAAACCATAGTTAGCAAAAGTTTACAGTAGAAAACCTCAAAACTTATTTTTCTTGCATTTAATTAGAATTCATTTAAGCTAGTTGCATATTTATTTTCGGTCTCTGTGGATTCGATCCCCAAGTACTACAACTGCGTGTCTGTACACTTGCAGTTTAACTACAAAGGGTAAAACTTTGTGTATCAATGGCCTGCCAGCTGTCCAGGGTGAGAGTTGCCACCTCGTGCATATGCACGCCAGCTACCGATGAGGGAGGCCCGAGCAGTGCGCGCAGGGACAGGAGCAGGAGCCGTAGCCCCCGATCATAGAGTTAAAGAGTATCATTTTTCTTTTCTTTTCTTTTCTTTTATTTATCTTTATTTTTCCTTCTTTTGCATTTTATTTCAAACTTGTGCTTTATCTCTATTTTTCAGTGATGTTTAAAAACATGAATTTTATCTATGTGGTATGTTTCTTTCTTTGTTTTGTGATTTCATTTTACAGAAGATATGGAGAAAAGCCATTCAGATGCATGTTACGGTTAAACCGCACGATTGAAAGCCACTACTAAAAAGGGATCCAAAAAACTTTATATCTAAATTTTTCCCGCCATAAACGATAGATCGATGCAAGCACCAATCGATCGATGGGTGCGCTGAAAAAGGAACACCATCTCGTTCCTCGATAAATCACAACATTAGAGACAACAACTGGATATCTCAGTACCGTGGAAATTATTTTTCACCAAGTGTCGATTACGATTACCAAAATGAATGCCAGCACAAGTTCTATACTAATGATGTAATAGTCCCTACCATACCTATTTCCATTTCATTTTCCATTCTCCACAGATTTTACATCGAGGACGATGTAATTTAAGTCTGGGGGGGGGGGGNGGGGATGTTCCTCATTATCTAACGGCTTTTGTTCATTTTGGCTCTCTTTGACAAACTTTTCAAAATTTTCAAAAATTTCCAAACGCATTTCTCTAAAGAAAATTTTGATTTTCAGTCCTATTTTCAAACCTTACTTGTTTTTACACCCACTTTTTTTGGATGACTAACTAATCTTACAGGACTTATCAAGGACGGTCAATTCAGAAACCCCATACTCAAGCTTCCCCAGCACATTTCGGTTTGCACATACTTTACTAATTCTAATTTTTTATTCTATTTTATTTGGACCTAAACCGGATTATAAATCTTTCTTGCTGGAGGTATTAGACTAGGAAAAACAAATCCATTCAGGACTTCTTATGCACTTTACCACTCTCTTGTTGATCCTGAATGGTCAACTTATCTTAAGTTGCTACCACACCCATAAACCTAACCTCTTTTCAAAATCAATGCAGTCTCTTTTTCTTTTTTGTCTTACATGCAGTATGTGTAAAACGGCCGGAGAGATGAGACCAATGCAGTTTTCCAATCACTCGTGAAGGCTGGCGAAAAAGCATGCTACGATCTTAATACATGCATGGAGATTCAAAGAGAAGGTTTCAAGGCTGATTTTCCTGGTAATATATCAACAAAATCGAGGTAAAACTCGTGTCTTGCTCTATATGGTGAAAGCTTCATAAAAATAAAAAAAAACAAAAGAAGCTTTATGATTCATACTTGTTTAGCAAAAAGGCCAGGAAAATCAGGGATCAAAACGAAGAAAGGTGGAAAACGTCTAAAGGAGTCCGAGGATGTTCAAGAAGACTTTAGATTCCTTTGGAGAATCTAAGTCTGGGGGAGGAACAAGCCGAGCTAAGGAGAGAGTGATTGGAAAACTATGCCATCAACATACTAGTCTCACCTCTAAATACTAGCCCCCTCTCATTACACACCAAGCCAGTTTTACCTAGCTGATATTTTCCAGTAAGAAAGCTCACGTGATATAAATGAATGTAGAGAGTCGGATTTTGGTACCTTTAGGGTATTTGCAGGTTGAGATTCTTGTTGGACCAGTTGGGAGAGTTATGGCGGGACTATGAAGCGAAAATCCTCAGATAAGCCTGAAGTCATTAAAACACAACCCTTCAGCTGTGGTAACAAGTAAGAGGTATTTCCAGCTTTTTCAAACTTATTTTTCTTTCTTTAGCTTATTGTTTGTTCGAGGATGAACAAAGCTAAGTCTGGGGGATTTGATAGGACTTATATATTACCACCTTTTGCTATAAATTTCAAGGGCTTTTGATAATAAAACCAAATGATTTCAGGATAAATGTTATGATTTTCACCATTTTATATTTTCAAAGTATTTTTTGAAGAAATAAGCATTTTTGGTACAAAGATGGACATTTCTCGCCCAAATCAGAAATCTGGTGCGGAAACAGGACCTCGGGTGAAGATGATAAGCAGATTGAATTGAAATGAACTTTGGAGACAAGGACGCAACACGAGTTAGCTGTCACATGGGCCTGGAATCAAGTCAATCGACCATATAGCCTTGGAGTTACAGCCCGTTTAAGAGAAGCCTTTTGAAGTCCATCACCCTTTAGGCTCAATCGATCGATCATCAGTGTGATCGATCGATAAAAAAGAGATAACTATTGATGACTTCTAGAAACTTTGCGAGATCACTCCATATATCCGGGCAATATCTGAAGATAACATAAAGCGCATGAGAAGATTCAGAGATAACGAAATGGATATTTATTGAGCGAATCGATCGGTGAATCCCACGGCGACCGATCGATCAGAAGAGATAAAGTCAAATATTCTGATTCTCTCCAGCTAATTTAATTTTATCACTTCCTTGAAGCCCTCAGACGTCCTCCACCCTCTATATAAAGAAACCTCTCGTCTCAGAAAAGAGGTGTGCCTCTCCACCCTACCTAAATTCTAGGAGGGATACCTTATTCCCAACACTTAGATTAATTGCATTAAACCGTTTTTATTTTGCATCAGTAGTTTCTTAGATTAAACCGTTCCGACCGATCGATCGACAACTCAATCGATCGATCAAAACCCCTAAAAAACATATTTGCATCTTAGATCGATTTAAATTCAATAAGCTTGCAGCGTAGCACTTCCTTTCTCTGTGGATATGATCCCTAAGTACTACTGCGAAACATGTGCGCTTGCAGGAAATATTTTAGGTGAAAACTAACCACCGTCAAACTCTAAAACCTAAAAAAAGTGGGAGATTGATAAAGCTCGGACGACTCTCACAATAGGAGATTGATAAATCGAGTTTGGAATCACAGTAGATTTTTGTAGCGGAAAAAAGGAAGAGGAGATGTCAACATTTGTATAGAAAAGAATTGTAGAAAAAAATAACATGCCTTTATTTATATGTTTTTTTATAGAGAAATTTTAAGAAATACCCCTTTTAATATGCCTCTTTCGAAAATACCTCCATTTAACTTTCAAAAATACCCTTTTTATTTATAGTTGATTTAAGGTTTAATTTAGGGCTTAGATCTTGTAAGGTTAGAGTTTAGTGCTTTACAAACTATTTGGGTTTATGTTTGAGGTATTAAGGTTTATATTTTAGGTGTTTTGGATTTATTAAGGATTAAAGGGTTTAGAATTTTAGGGTTCATGGTTTTAACCCTAAACCCTAGATTCTAAACCCTACAAAACATTATAGAATATTTTAAAATATTAAAAATAATAATTTAGATTGAATTTAGATTGAAACTAATATATTTTTCAAAAATAGCCAAAAAGAGTGGTATTTTTAAAAATGTGCATCCAAAAGGGGCACTTTTAAAATCCCCTTTTTTATAATCATTTAATGATTATATGTTATTTATTATTATAGTTATCATATGTTACACATGGTTAATACTATTTTCTGTAGCGAACATATGGTACGCGGGAATTAACAAATAAACACGACGATTTCCCGTGCGGAGAATCGAATGATTCATGACTTTATTTTTATTTTTTTATTATGATTTTTCATGAGTTTTCGCCAAATAACAACATATGCAAAAAGATGATATAAGTAAGCAAGTAATTTTCTTTAGTAAACAACATTTTTTATCGTTAATGAGTATACTTTTGTTTTTTTGAATATTTTTTATTGTTGATGAGTATACTTTTGTTTTTTTAATCATTATGGGATGTAGATAAACTAAAATGGTTTTAAACGGGTTCAACAAAATGGCTATTCAATTAATGTTATTTTGTTTGCCAACAACATATGTGGAAATTAACAAATAAACACGTGATTCTCCGCGGGGAGAATCCGAATAATTCATTACTTTAGCTATATTGTTTCGAGGAATCCAAATAATTCATGACTTTAACTATTTTTCCCTTTTTAAGAAAATGATTTTATAGTTAAAACACTTAAATTTTAAAAGAATTTTTGCCAAGTAAGACCATATGCAAAAGATTATATAAGTAAGCAAGGAACGTTGTTTCGTTTCACCTACCTACAAAACAAATATACAGAAATATGTGATTAAAATATTTATTAATTGGTCAGTTGTTTAGGTTGTCTAGTTTAAGTTTTTATTTACCAACAACCTACGCGAAAGTTTATGAAAATACTTTTACTTTTTCTAAATGAATATTTTTTGGAAACTAATTCAATTTTTTTCTACTATTATGGGCTGTAGAGAGATTAAAATGGGCTTGGATGACGTGTCACACATCCAATAACATTAAGATATGCAATTTTTTTAATTCAATTTTCTCTTTTTAATAGATAACCTTTTTTATAGTTATGAGCCGTTGATAAATTAAAACGGGCTTTATTTTTTTTTTTATGACATGTCACACATCGAATAGTATTTTGACACATAATATTTTTTTAATGAAAAAATGAAAAAAAAAATCGTAAAATCATTGTTAGATTGCCACATAAAGATTTTGCGCTCATAATTGTATATAAGATAAGATAAGATAAGATATGTTTACCCAAATTTTTCAGAAAAGTTCTAAAATCATTCGATACTTAATATTTTTGGTTTTAACAAAGAAACAAACACTAATCCAAAAACGGATGTGGAGAGATATGGTGGATTCGCCCTAATTTTTCTCTCTCAACTCACGGCCGCATCGCTTCCTTCCCATTTGTCTTCGCCGTTTTGATTGATGGTGTGTGGCTCCGTTAGCATCACCGTCGGTCCTCTCCTTCTTCTTTCCTCTTTTTACTTTGTAGTTTGTCTTGGTTTTTATCCAGTTGACTCAAGATGGTTTACCAGATCTTGGTGAGCCTGGGATCCTTGTTGGTGATGACGTTTTCAGCCTTCAGAGCCTGACGGCGGCCAATAACAACGGGGGAGCCTCGTCTTCCACCCTCATCTTTCCTCGGTCTGTTTTTTGTCGTAGTAAGAAGATATCAAATGGATCTTCGACCGTTGTTCTCGGTCTCGGATCTCTTTGGGTCTTTCTTATGGAGTTCTATGGGTTTGTTTTAATCTCTCTGGTCCCTCTGGGTTCTCTCGGTGATGGAGGTTTCTCCGGTCCGGGATTAGCTCGCATAGACGATGAAGGCTCCTTACTGTAATTCCGGATTTGGAAGGCCATAGGGACGGCTTTCGATGACGGTGTGCCTAACTGAGTTGAATCTAAGGTCTGGATTGGTTTGTTTTCTTCCTTCTTTGTTCCTTTGTCTTTTTTTAAGGTTCGGCTAGTTTGAGTCTTGTTGGCGAGGTACTGCTCAATGGGTTTCGAAAGTGGGGCTACACTTCTCTTTCTAGTCTCTCATGTGCTTGGCCATTTAGAAAGGGATGTCTATGTAGGAGTTGTGGAGTTTGGTTGAAGTCTCCCTTCACAAGAGTCAAGGAATTATCCTTGAACTTACGCCTCTGTTCTGCTCAGTGTATTAGAGAATTGGGTTGGTTGTAATTACTGGTTTTGATGTGGACTTTCTCATGGTCCATTTATGCTTTGTTGTTGTGGTGTACGCGTGTTCAGAACGACTTGGACATCTCCTACTCGTTTGAAGGGGTGCAGTTTATGGTCTCTGTGTACTTTTGTTATTTGGCTCAGTTCCAGCTTTTACCGGCATCTTGGAAGTGTTTGCGGAGTGATTCGGTGTCTAAGAGCATCTCCAACCATTTGCACGATTTTAAGCACTAAAATAGTGTTAAGTTTTACTCCAACCTATTGCACTATTTCTTACATCAAAAAGAAATATTCTAGGTATATTCATTTACATTACAATTTGTATTGTTTTTTTTTATTATACCCATTATTTATCAAAATTATAAATTCTACCTATTTATTTTATATTTTTAATCGTTAATGAGTATACTTTTGTTTTTTGAATATTTTTTAATGAATAACAAAAGTACACAGCTGGCCCCTACATGTGTAAATATGGGAACATGTATGTTTTCAACTTTTCATCGAGATACACACGAAACGACGCCGTTGCTTGGTAAGTGTTGAACAAACGGAGGTCCCACCTGTCCCTCTCTCTGCTCTGTTCTGGGCTCCGGCTTCTCGGTTTCTGTGGCTCACCGCCTGCGGATGGATGCTTCTGGGATTTGATTTATAGCTTCAAAATTTCAATCTGACTTCTCCACACGAATAAGAAGAAACTTCTACATTTTTTCTCACACTTCGTAAGTATTAAGCATTATCATCACCATCACCATCCTGATCTTGCTATTTGGTAATTATTTCTGTCTAGTAAAATCGATCAATTGGAGACGGTTTTGGTCTGGTTACACTAGTCGGTGTTGATCCATTGAGTTTCGGATCTGAAGATCCGAATATTCAAAGGGATCAACTGTTTATGTAATTGTTGGAAGGAGAAAGAATGAAACTAGAGAATGTTCTGGTTGTCACCAGCTTTGATTACTGGTGTAATTGGAGAGTGTTACTTTGTGCGGTTTGGGTTTTGTGTCCCATGATTGTTTCTTTCTTCGTTATATGGAAGTTGGAAGATAGTTCAGTTGGAACTCAGCCACAGAATGGCGATAGTGACCACAATCATGTTCTATGTGTTGATGATGTTTGGAGACCTTGTGTTAAACGAATCCATCCAGGGTGGCTACTGGCTTTTCGAGTTCTCGGCTTTTGCTTTCTTCTTGCCAACAACATTGCCCGGCTTCTTACCCGTGGATGGCGCATTTACTACTATTATACTCAGTAAGCTCTTGAATGTCTCCTCTATTGTGTAGCTTCTATCTTGTGACAGATTGAGATTTATGATTTTTATTCGTTATTGGTTGCTTGACAGGTGGACATTCACGTTAATAACCATCTACTTCGGGGTATTTGTCTAAATATTGATGCTGTGTTTATAATCAGATAGTGCTGATGAATGTGTTTGTTTGACTATCTTGCATCACATGTGTATTCTGTAGATGGGATCTCTGCTTTCTATATACGGATGTTTACAATACAAGAAGCGAATTACTGCTGAAAAAGTTGGAAATGATGCAGAGAGCGGATTGTGTTCCCCACTTATCAATGGGGACAACATAGGTTCGCTCGAGAAGAGAAAAACCTCTGCGTCAAAGCTACTACACTCCTGTGTCCATCTCTTTCAGATTATATTTCAGGTAGGAACATATTCTATTTTTTTGTACTGTGTCTATTGTACCATCTCTTTCAGATAATCATGGGCATTATTTAACCACTTGTTCGTTTTGGTTTGCTGAAATACAGATGGGTGCGGGTGCAGCTGTGCTTACAGACAGTATATATTGGACCGTGATTTTCCCATTTCTGTCTTTACAGGACTATGAGATGAGTTTTGTAAGTTCCGAGACAGCTTATAAAACTTTTCCTTAATGTACTTTGTGTTAACACTATATATGTTGCGGAAGTTATGTACTTTAGATTTAATACTTGTTTGACCCCCTTGAATACTCGGTCTCAACTTTTCTAGTGCATTATTGTGTTTTCAGATGACTGTAAATTTGCACACGAGCAACCTTGTTTTGCTGCTCTGTGACACTACTCTTAACCGTCTGGTAAAAACACTTTTTCTTTTCTGCATATAAAATGTACCAACACGCTTTCTTTATGTGAATGTATCATCCTGGTTCTTCTTTGTATTGTGATGCAGAAATTTCCCTTGTTCAGGTTCTCTTACTTCATCTTATGGACTGGAAGTTTTGTTATTTTCCAGTGGATTCTCCATGTTTTTGTCACCGTAGGGTAAAAACTAGTCTTTGTCTTTTTTTCTCTCTGTCTTACTCTTTATTCTTGATCTGTCTTGCATTTCTATTCCTGGATTGATTTTAGGTGGCCATATCCATTTCTCGACTTGAAGTACCCAATGGCTCCACTGTGGTGAGCCTTTAAAACGAATTTCTGGATTGTTTTGTTATGCCGATCCTTAATTGCTTTAATTCATGCGCTGCAGGTATTTGTTGGTAGCACTCCTGCATCTTCCTTCTTTTGGTGCCTATGCATTATATGTCAGAATCAAACAGAAATTCACCACCTGAAGTGATTTCAGCTTAAAAGAGTTCTGCCTCGTAAGAGTCGATTCTCATATCATTTCAAGGGTATTATCAACTATGAAAGAATCAGAGTTCAAAAGTGCGAACAGAAGTTTTGGCCCATGTCTCAAATCTATAGAACAGATATACATGAGTCACCACAATTTCTAAAACATTTCATTTTGTCAACGAATAAATTTTTATTCGGTTTCCATGTAGAGTCCTTTCTAACGCAATGGCTGCGATCTTCTGTCTCAACCGGAGGTTGTCGCCTCTAGATGTCATCAAATGGTTGTTTAAGTCTTGTGCCGGCCAGATGCTTGATCAGCTACTTGCAATTGAAAGGCATGTCATAGTATGTCTCTATTGGTCAGGCGCTTATCAATCTGATGAAACCCTTTCTCTTTCCAACAATTTACCTTTATCTCAACCGTTATAGCTTCGTAAATTGATAACACAACTCTCACATTGTCCGACTAGTCTGTATCGGAGCAGAGATTTCTTGTTGGATCTCCGGAACTGAATTCTTCAGATGATGTATCTTTCACAAGGAGTCTAAGAGAATGAACAAATCAGCCTTGACACCAAGTCTCCTAAGGGAAAAGCACAACAAAGTTTTCAGAAGGCGAAAATTGTTGTGGCATTTGTTAGCTATGAGAGAAAGAGAGGATAACAAACGGTAATAGACTTTCTCATTCACAACTTTCTCTTCTCAGAATTATATTCACTCTATATATAGAGTTTTGGTTTACTTTATATTACGGTTTACACTTAACCAATCATCTACTATATCAGTATTCCCCCTCAAGATGTGTCTAAATGAAAATGAGACTCATCTTAGACTTAATAGAATTGGAAAGAGATAATTGGTAAAACCTTGGTAAAAGTATTAGCAAGTTGATCATCAGTTCTAACATGGAGTAGCTTGATTAAACCACTTTCTACACGATCACGCACAATGTGACAATCATTCTCTATGTGTTTAGTGCGTTCGTGAAAGACCTGTTTCTCACCAATATGAATAGCTGCAATAGAGTCACAATAGAACGCCATTGACTTAGATTGAGGAGCTCCTAACTCATTTAAGAGCTTGACCAACCAACTAACTTCCTTAGCTCCTTTAGCCATAGCTCGATATTCTACTTCGGCTGAAGCTGCAGAACAGACCTTATGTTTCTTAGACTTCCATGAGATCAAACGCAGAGCCTAAGAACATATAATAACATGAGTTAAATCTTCTATAATCAGAATTATTCCAGTTTGCATCTGTATATGTTTTAAGTGTCAAATCAAACTCAGCATAGTAGAATAATCCCAAACCAACAGTTTCTTTCAGGTAATGAACTACTCGAAGAGCTGCATTCATATGAGTCTGAGTCGGAGCAGAGGAAAATTGACAAAGACGATTAACTGTGAAAGAAATGTCTAGCCTCGTCAGTGTTAGATACATCAATCTCCCAATCAACCGCTTGTAGCTTTCCTTATCAGATAAAGAAGGATCATCAAATTGAAGAGTCAACTTCAAATTTGCTTCCACAGGTATAAGTGCAGGCTTGCAGCCAAGTAAACCCATCTCCTCCAAAAGTTTTAATGTATATTTCCTCTGACACAGAGAGATGCCAGTCTTAGACCGAGCAATCTCCAATCCCAAGAAATATCTCAACTCCCCCAAATCACGAAGCTTAAAAGCTTTCTGCAAATCATCTTTTAAACAAAAACACAGTTGCATCATCATTGCCAGCAATGATAATATCATCTATATATACTAGCAAGGCAATAAAGACTGTTCCAGTTGTCTTAAGAAACAAAGTATGATCTGCCATGGATTTGGACCATCAAAGTGGTATTGAATTTCAAAAACCATTGCCTGGACGTTTGTTTAAGACCATAAATGGACTTATGAAGCCTGCATACAGCATTTTGTGGCCATGATTCCCCCTTCATTGGTGCATATCTTGGTGGTAATGTCATATAAATTTCTTCTTTAAGATCACTATTCATGAATGCATTAGAAACATCCAGTTGATGCAGATTCCAGCCTTTAACTGCAGAGATGGAGATAAGAGTTTTAATTGTGGTGAGTTTTGCCACAGGAGAAAAAGTCTCTTTGTAATCCAATCCTGCCTTTTGAGTGTAGTCTTTTGCTACCAATCGAGCTTTGAATCTTTCTAGAGTACCATTTGCGTGGAGCTTGACTGTATACACCCATTTACAGCCAATTGGTTTCTTTCCCGGAGGTAAAGAACAAACTAACCAAGTATGAGTTCTGATCATAGTAGAAATCTCAACCCCCATAGCATCAATGTACTCTTTATAAAGTTTTGCTTGAGCATAAGTCTGGGGTTCAGGATATTTGGTCAAAGCATAGATGAAAGCTTCATAAGACTCAGATAATCTGCCATAAGAAACCACATCCGAGAGGGATATGGTGTTTTAGATTCTACTGCATTGCAATAGTAATCAGTGAGATACGCAGGTCTTAGAAACTCTCCTGGCATTATCCACAATACTAACAGGCTCTGCTTTTGATGTTTCAATTGCAGTCTTCATCACAGGAGTATAACTCTGGTGATGAGGAACTAACTTCGGTATCAAAGAAGTCCAGATTAGAATTAGCACATGGGAAAATCTCTTCATGAAAAATCACATGTCTAGATATAAACACCGTATTAGATTGTAAATCTAGGAGTTTATATCCTTTGAAACCAGCTGGATACCCTAAGAATACACATGCTTTAAAACGAGGCATAAATTTGTGTCTTTGGTTGGTTGAAGTGGAACTATAACACAAACAACCAAAAACTTTCAGTAAAAAATAGTCTGGTACCTTTTGATGCAGAAGTTCAAATGGAGATTTGTTGGCGAGCAAAGGAGAAGGCAATCTGTTGATGAGAAACACTGCACTCATCAGACAATCTTCCCAATACTCAAGACCAGTCTGAGATTGAAACATCAGAGAACGAGCCACATTCAAGATGTGTTGATGCTTTCTTTCAACTACAGAGTTTTGCTATGGCGTTTCAGGACATGAATGGAATGACTCAATCCTTTTATCCTTGAACAACTGAGTAAATTTCAGTTCAGCAGCATTATCAGATCCCGCCGCTTTTACTACTGTCTTGAATTGAGTCTCTACCATCTTGAGAAATTCAGGAACAATCCTTAGCACCTCGTCTTTGGTTTTCATCAAAAAGATCCATGTGGAACGAGTATGATCATCAACA
>OVAP01006618.1:0-11581 GCA_900406295.1 Aurinia saxatilis
ATTTATGTTATATACCAGTGTTGATTGGTTTAGAATGTAGAGCCCATTCTCATCTTATTTTTGCTTTGTGCCTTTTCGTTTGTGTCCTTTGATAGAAGCATTTTTCGTTTGTAACTTGTGTTTTATTTTTTATTTTTATTTTTTGAATAACTGTAACTTGTGTTTTATCGTTTGTGCCCTTTGGCATATTTCCAGCAGTGTATTTTCGTTTGTTCGCTTTGGCATTTTCATTTTTTTTTTATGATTCTTGAACGGATATGCCTTTTTGTGTGGTGCCTTTTCGTTTGTGTCATTTGATAAATGTATTTTTTCATTTATAACTCTTTGATTTATTTTTAAATTTTTTTTAATAAGTGTCTATTCGTGTGTGCTTTTAAGTTCATTTGTGTCTTTTAGATCGTATCTCTTCGGTAAATATTTATTTTTGTTTGTGTTTCTTCGTTAACAATTTTATATTTTTTGTTTATAAGTGTATTTTCCTGTTCTTTTAAGTTTGTTCGTATCTTTTAGAGCGTGTCTCTAAGGCCGTGTATCTTTGATAAATAATTATTTTTGTTTGCGTTTCTTCATTCACAACTCTTTAATATAACTTCTTTCTTTTTAATTAGTGTCTTTTTGTGTGTTCGTCTAAATTTGTTCATGTCTTTTAGATCGTATCTATTTTATATATAAAAGAAATTCTTTGCGTGTCTTTGTTCACAACTTTGTGATATATTTTTTTCTCTTTTAATTAGTGTCCACAACATGATTCCTAAGTATGGCACTATACTAAACATGGGGATTACACTGTTAAATCAGGATATTGGCTAGCCTCTCAAGACAGAGCGGTCAATTCTCTGCCTCCACCAGGGGATCCACAACTTAAGAATAGAGTGTGGAAGCTACCAATTCCTCCCAAATTAAGATTCTTCGTTTGGCGAGCCTTATCTTCTGCGCTAGGTTCTGCAATAAATCTACATAACAGAGGAATTCAAGTAGATACATGGTGTAAGTGATGTCATCAAGCGGAGGAAACAGTAAATCATATACTGTTCATGTGCCCTAACACGCTCTCCACTTGGAATTTAGTAGAACAAAATCCGTTCACCAACCCACCATCACCCAACCTAGAAGAGAACTTAAAACTTCTCTTTTCCGCTAACCCCGGCAATCCTCATACTCATAGACCGGAGAAAGCTATATGGTTATGTTGGTTCTTATGGAAGGCTCGCAATGATCTCCTATTTAATAACAACATGTGGCTACCGGATCAAATACACAACAAAGCTTTATCGGAAGAGTTGGAATGGCAAACCACAAATACATGTGTTACTACCGACACAATAAGACCTGTAACTCAATCAAGGCAGGAAGCAGGGACCCCGCCCCCTTTGGGATGGGTTAAATGTAACCATAATGCAACGTTTGCTGTCAGTAATACCCATGTCGGAGCAGGCTGGATAGTTCGTGATGATTTAAGTCGATTTTTGTTCGCATCATCATCAATTTTACCGACTGCACAAACTGTTGTTCAAGCGGAAGGGTTTGGATTTTTACAAGCAGCACAGACACTCTGGCTTAGAGGATACAAACAAGTGATTTTTGAAGGTGACTCACATGAATTAGTAGACCTCATTAACGGACAGCGACATGACATAGCACAATCTGGCTTAATCAAAGATGTTAATCATTGGTTAAGTCGATTTGCAAGTGTTCAAGTCAAACAAGGCGGAAACCAATTAGCGGATGCATTAGCTCGTCATGGACAATCTCAATATTCATCATGTTGTATATTCAATGAAATTCCAATGTTTTTACAACATTTTTTTGTTTGAGCTATGTAAAAAATTATTAATTTAATAAAGAATAAATGTTCAAAAAAAAAAAATTAGTGTCTTTCAGTGTTCTTTTAAATTTGTTTGTGTCTTTTAGATAATGTCTATTAGGCCGCGTCTCTTCGATAAATAATTATATTTGTTTGTGTCTCTATGTTCAGAACTCTTTGATATAACTTTATTTTTAATTAGTGTTTTTCGTGTGTTTTTTAAAAAAATAGTTTGTTTGTATCTTTTAAATCGTGTCTTTTAGATCGTATCTCTTTGATAAATAACTATTTTTGTTTGTGTTTCTTCGTTCACAACTCCTTGATATAATTTTTTCTTTTTTTAATTAGTGTTTTTGTGTTTTTTTAAAAGTTTGTTCATATCTTTAAAACATGTGTCTTTTAGGTTGTATGTATTTGGTAAGTAAGTAATTATTAGTGTTTGTGTCTTTTCGTTCACAACTCTTTGATATAGCTTTTTTTTAATTAGTGTCTTTTTGTGTATTCTTCAAAGTTTGATTGTATTTTTTAGATATTATTTTTTCAATAAATATATTTTTTATGTCTCTTCGTTTACAACTCTTGGATATAACTTTTAAAATATATTTCCGTGTTCTTTTAAATTTTTTTGTCTTTAAAATCGTGTCTTTTAGGCCGTGTCTCTTTAATAAATAATTATTTTTTGTTTGTGTCTCTTTGTTCACAACTCTTTGATATAAGTTTTTATTTTTAAATGAGTATATTTTGTTTTGTTTTAAGTTTGTTCGTGCCTTTTAAATCGCATCTTTTGTGATAAATATTTATTTTTGTTTGTGTCTCTTCATTCACAAATCTTTGATATAATATTTTTTTAGTGTATTTTTGTGTTCTTTAAAAAAAATTCATGTCTTTTAGATGGTGTCTGTTGGGTCTTTTTGGGTAAATAATTATTTTTGTTTGTGTCTCTTCTTTTACAACTCTTTGGTGTATATATATTTTTTAATTTGCGTATTTTCTTCTTTTGTGTTTTTTCGATGTAAAGAGGCATGTCTGTTCACACTCATACCTTTAGAATTTTATAAATTTACTCTTTTTTTATATAACGTATTACGAAAAAACAAAATGAACCTAAATTCTTGTTTTCACAACTAACTTTATTCTATAATTAGGACTTTATTTCACAATGTACATCCTTTTCATGCAAAAGCAATTACTAATTTGATAAAGAATTTTGGATACCCTTTGATAATGTAGAATATCTACCAAAATTTAATATTTCTATTTATTTTGTGTTGCACACAATTTTAAAAATACCGCAAGGAATCAGTACACAATTTATATTTATTCATTGTAAAATATATGTGGTGACTGACAATAGAATTTTATTAAATATTTTACTAAAATTTCTGAATAGTATAAATTATAAAACATTCATGTATATATATAACCATTTTAGTAAAATAATATATGAAAAAACTAATGCAAAGAGCAAAAAAAAAAAAAAATACAAGACTATTTTATCTTTAAAAAATCAAAACAAAACTATTTCCAATAAATATTATTAAATACTTTCAAATTCAAAATGAGTTTCAGCGCGATTCTGCGCGGTATAGACCTAGTAGTAGACAATAAAAAATCTAATTTTTGTTAATAACATGTGAACCCATCATAGAATATTATATATATATATATATAGGTTTGAGAAGATATATCATATCACTGGTAAGAATAGGTTTGAGAAGATGAACAAGAAAAAGATGATCTCGATTCATATGGATCTGGTGATAGAGATTCTCTCAAGATTGCCCGTTAAGACCCTTTCGAGGTTAAAGTGCTTATCGAAAGAATTTGCAAAAATCATCCAAAGTCGAAGCTTCGTGGACTCATGTTTGTCTATTTCCTCGAATCGGCGTCTCTTGTTTTGCTTCCGATATTTTATAGCTAGTAGCAAGCTTGATTTCTACTCAACCAATTGTTCTATGGCCCCACGACATGATATGACAGTCCCTGGACACGTTTATGCATGTATCCATTGTCCTCCCGTCCGTGGTTTAATCCTCTGCACAGTCGAACCTAATAACCATGTTATATGTAACCTCGCCACGAGACAGAACCTAAGCTTACCCCAAAACAAAAACTTGGTGATGAGGACACAAAGCGACCACTTGAGGGAGCTTTTGAATCTCGGATACGACCCCATCTCTGATCAGTTCAAAGTATTGTCGATTTCGAATTTAGGAGGCTCAAAAAATCAGTATGAGTGTTGGGTTTTGACAGTGGGACAAGATGGTAACTTGTGGAGAAAGCTACAATACTTACCTAATCATCCCTATCCTGTGATGTCTAGGCGAATGTGTGGGGAGAGTGGTATATGCATTAATGGTGTAGTGTATTTTAAAGCTTACTTTGGAAGCCCATCAGATCCTTGGCATACTAATGATAGAAAGCCTACGTATGCGGTAAGTTTTGACCTCAACACTGAAATATTCAGTTTTGTTGAATTCAACCCTCATCTTGCATGGCTTTCAAAACTCATAAACTTTCAAGGGAAGTTGGGTTTTATTTCTCGTGCCAAGGACTGCGAAATCGAGTTATCTATTCTTATAAAAAACAAGCAATGGTCGTCACAGATTTTTCATTTACCTTGGATTTCAGACCGCGAAATCAAGTTTTCTATTTACGAGATCTCTCACTCGGTTTTGGGCGTTTGCGAGGGTGAACTTGTTTTTGTGCCCCCAAAAGAAAACCTACCAGGTTTTACTTGGCATCTTCACTTAGAGAAAAAGACTATCAAGAAAGTCGGATTTGAAAATCCCTCCAATTACTCAGACGGTTTATTCTTAGTTCATTATTTTGCAAACCACTTTGATACTACTATATCATTGTAATAGACAGATTATGCTGATATTTTACCCCCCAAAAAATGTTATGTTTTGATTTTGGTTTAAATCAATTAGTTGCATTCAAAATTCAATTGTTAGGCACTTCATCAATGTTGAGTATTTGTGACGGTGAAATTGTTTTTTATCGCCTAATAAACTTGGTTTTGCTTGTCATCCTATCTTAGAGAAAAAAACTACAAGAAAATTCGATATCTAAAGTATTTCCAACAAATCATATAGTCCTTCTCTAGTGCATTGTTTTGCAAATCAGGTTGATATTACTATGACATTGTAATTTTGAGAGAGTGATTTTAGAATGTTTCAATACTATTGATATATTTTTGTTTGTATTAGTTGCAATTTGCATTCGAAGTTCCTTTGGCAAACATGGTTCTCTACATAATTTTCCATTGTGCTAGTTATGTCTCATGCGGACCATCTTTCGAAATGCTAGTACTTTGATAAGTATTAGGTGAGTATTCGCACTATGCGTAGATATTTATTTATGTATTGTGTGACTATGTATGTCTGTCTATTTTCTTTGTATTTCTTTTTTTAGCTTGATGATCTACTAATTTGGTGGTCGTTATAGTTGTTCTGTAAATACTGTTTATATATTTCTTTTGTTTCCTCAAAGATTATATGTATGAAATGGATAACAAGGGAACTACAATAACTTGAAGAGAAAGAAACTCAAATTTAAAACGCCAAACACAACGTCCAAGAAAAACTTAAAAAGGAAAACAACCATCGGTTAGTCTTCAACAACACAGACACCCCACATCGGTTTGTGTTCAACATCACAGCCACCCCACATCGGTTTGTGGAGAACATCAAGAGACACCCCACATCGGTTTATGTTCAGAATCACGGTCATCCCGCATCAGTTAGTCTTCAAGTTCAAATACACCAAACAGGTCGTTCTTGTATAAAAGGGTCCCTCATGTAGGTTCATTAAAAACTCGCCAGCTATTAAGAGCTACATCAAGCAATTGAGTGTATCCAAAGTCAGCATTGAATACAGTGTTAACATAATGCACGTTGCTAAGGAAGAGCCTCTTCCAACAATTTTGTGGAAGCTAGAAAAGATGGGAAGTCCTGGATGATTTGTCTTCGATTGTTCAATCAAAAGTGCGGAGATGAAATATTCTCTATGCGATACTGGTGCCACTGTGAATGCTATATCGCATGTGGTTTCTCGAAGCTTGGACTTTCATTCTAACAAATCCCCAAGACACCTATCATTTTGGCGAATTTTTCACCGGTGGTTGCTAAAGGTTTTGTTCCAGATGTGATGCTTCGAGTTGGAGATTTCCTAGTGTCAGCTTATTTTTATATCATGGACATCAACAAAGACATCAATAGGCCATTGATCCTTGGTTTTTTATCTTTTTCACCGTTGGAGCAGTTATGGATTTTCCGAACCAACTAGTTTCTTTCTCAAAGATCAACGAGAAGTTCTTCTATCCTCTTTATTCTATCAAAGAGACCTTTTGCAAGTATGTTATACATGATGAGAAGAAGATATCAGTTCTTAAAGATGCCATAGAGGATAAGGTCCTAAAAAATCCTCCATCCATAAACAAATCAACTAAGGCAAAGAGCAATAGGATTTCAAAGCCATTTGTTAAAATTAGCATTGTCATTCCGGTGGAGCTAAGGGATAAAGGTGATGATGAAATCAAAGAGATGTTGCGCGGCACAATGGAGTTATTCCCTGATGTTTCTTCTTGGCAAGTCAAAGGCGATGTGCTAGCTCCGAAGGGAAAATATTGAAGGTTCTCATACGATCGACCTTGATTCCAAACAATAGTCAAGCTAATGACTAAAAATCTTAGTGGGAGGTAACCACCGGTAAATTTTAATTATTTTTGGTGTTTTTAATTATTATTATTATTTTATTTTTTTCGATTTTGCTTTAAGTATTTCAGAAATCAAAGACAAATTGGGTATGTTCACGGAAATGTGTCGATCGACACTAGCATGGTGTCATTCGACACCCTTGCGAAAACAGATGTAAGGGTTTCGATTTTGACTCAGTTCGATTAATATTTTCTTTCTTTTTCTACCTCAAGATTTTTACATATTGGGACAATGTTGTTTAAGTTTGGGGGAGTTGTCTTGATTTTTTGTTTAATTTTCGAAAATTTTGGTTTTTATTGAGTCGTTTTATCGAGTGAAAATAAGTTGGGAACTATGATTTTGCTTGGTTTGTTTAATTGTGTCTTTTTTTAGCTAAGTGACCATCGTTTGCAAGGTTAATTTCATAATGAGACTAATAAAAAATCCAAATGCCAATCGGTAGTACAAGAACATCCATACTTAGTTGCGGAAATCCGGATGGTTGAACTTACTTTTGCACCTCATAAATGAGATAAAATGTTCAAGGATTTGATTCTCCAAAATTCAACAAAGAGAAATAATTTTTTACCCTCCCTTTCAAAAAATTGACTTTAAGATGACATGAGAGATTATTATACTGAATATGGGGAATCCCATGAAATGACCTTTCCAATAATAGCACCACCCATATTTCCAAAGACTAAGGTATAAGGTAGAAATTTCCAAATCTCAATGATCGACAACCATCTGCTGCAATTGCCTTCATGAATGACCTTGCCTCTTTCCTTTCAAACCACTCCTATGCATCTTCCTTTACTTTCCTCAACAAATCACTCCTCTCATCTTCCAAATCCTCCTGGCAATCTAAGGAGCCATACTTCTTGTATCAGCTTCTCCTAGATGTTCTTGAACTATTCAATACCACTAGATGAGGATTCGTAAATAAGGACTCTGTCATATCCTTTTGGAGGAGATGAACCAGACTAGTGGGTAAAGGCCACCGAGACATGTGGTTAATAGACTCAACACTTGACTGACATCTAGCACATGTCTGGTCTTTTGAGAGATGATTGTAAGCCAGGTTCTCTGCTTCCCATCCAGATTGGAATGCTCAGAAATCTGTACAAAAACTGTTTAACCTTTTGGAATGCTTCGGCCATCCATAGACAACTTATGCAGGCTCGGTTGGGTCATCTCTGGCTTAACTAGCCTTTGTCTAGGATATGAGTATGTATCCAATATCTTGATTTAACAGTGACCAGATGGATTCCATGTGAAACTGTTCTTGATGGGCACTCATCTATGTATGACTCGATGTCGGAGAACTGTTTATTCCAATCTATTCCAACCACTGTCATTAGATCTTTCACTTACATTGTTGTGGAGAGGAGGCGAAGTAGATGCATAGGTACCTTGTTTACAACTAATGGATCCTTATTTGCTGACCTATTGATCTATGGTCTTGCCAAACCAATAGTGTAAACTACGAATGGGGAAAAAGTGCATTGCTGCTCATTCATACTTAAATGCTTTTTAATTGAAAAGTGAAATGCAGGAGCAGCCTCTTTATTGACATTTTTCATTTACAATATCTGAATCTTTTTAATTCTTACACTGGGTGTGTGACACATGTCTATCTACTCACAAAATGGCTTGCACTGTGGAAGCAGTACACTATGATGGAATGTTATCCAGAGTCCCTTTCAGTTTCCGGTGCCCTCTGATAAATCAACGTGCTTGTATCTGCATGGTACTGCCCATACAAGGCATACACGGCAGTTGCACCCACACTGACAACAACAAATCTTATCCATGCTTCATAATGCAACTGCAAAAGTAGTTGCAAGCTCAAAGTTAGATCATATGGCATATGATATCAACACAAAGTCCTAGGTTGTACCTGAGCAAATAAGAAGATGTTGAAGAAAATGCAAACGCATGGCACAATAGGTACACCAGGGCAGCAAAACCCAGAACTTAGAGACTGAGCATAAGCCTGCAGTAGAAAAACTTAGGTTAGCAAGGAGAATTGCTAAGCAAGGCAGCTGCATCGTTATGCTTGCTCTTAGCAAACTTAAGCTCTAAACTAAGAATGCCAATGTTACTTATATTCGTCACCAACTTTCAAAGTATCACATGAAGTTCCAAATGCCAGAACATACCACTCGGCACTGTTGGTCTCAGCATTATGATGTAAAGCTAAAAGACTTAGTATTCAACATTAATGAAACTCACGAATTTAATTATCTTGGCTCTATCCAATTTAGAAGAGTATTTGCTTAAGGCTACTTACTTTGCGATAATGAAGAACTGCTGCAGCAGTAACTGCCACACCAACTGAGAGGACAAGAAACACAACTGAAGCACTGAAACGGTAAAATACGCCAGCACTAAAACCACTGCATGCAATTACAGCAAGGCAAATGATGCCTTCCTGCCAACTTGACGTCCATCCGCTGGACAACTCTTTTTCTTTCTTATCATCCAATCTCAAAGCCACCAGACAAGCGGCAACAACTGAATACCCAGTCTGAAATATTGTTAAACTGGAAAATAAGCATCAATCAGGAAATTAAAGGGGTACGGAAACTTTAAGGCCTTGACTTACCAATGTACCAACTGACAGAATATGGGAAAGACTGTGTACGTTAAATATGCCAGCTAAAACGCCAGCAACAATGCCACACCAGATTTGAGAGTGAATAGGCGTATGAAGAGTTGGGTGTATTCTGGAAAAGATTGAAGGCAATAGACCATCCCTTCCAAGTCCCAGATATAACCTGGACTGTTTATGAGAAATATTATATGACGATTTAGAGATACGTCGCTTTGGCAAACGGAGTCCAAAGAAATTACAAAGAAATCCAGGTACCTGAACATAAAGACCAACAAGCAGAGTTGTAGTAAGTCCAGCAACAGCACCGATACTGATTAAGACTGAGAGNAGTCCAGCAACAGCACCAATACTGATTAAGAGTGAGACGAACTTCATCCCCTTTGATGAAAAGGCTTCAGCTAAAGGAGCGTCTTCACTAAGGAGACTATAAGGGACCATCCCAGTGAGCACTAAACATACGCCGATATACAATGCGATACATACAAGAAGGCTACCCATAATTCTTATTGGGAGATCACGCTGAACATGACACATTTGCAGGAATTAAAGAGATATAAGAAAGTGCGTAAATGGAAAATAAATTCAACAAAAATATATAACGTGAACAGACCTGAGGATTCTTTGATTCTTCAGCAGAATTAGCAACAGCATCAAATCCAACGTATGAAAAGAAGACTACAGTAGCTCCAGTGAGTATGGCTTTAAAACCATATGGCGCAAAAGGAGACCAATTTTCAACATCAATATCAAAAGCGGCAGCACAAATCACAATGAGAACGATGACGACCTATAGAAGACGAATTTCCATCTTAAATGTTTTGTAGGAAAAGTTTTGATAAAAGGTGATAGAAGCGCNAAAGTTTTGATAAAAGGTGATAGAAGCGCACCTTGGTAGCAGTCATAACGGAGTTGACAAGGGAAGATTCTCGCACACCTTGACACAGAACAAGGGTGAGGAGCGCAAGTAAAAGTGGTGCCAAGAGATTCAAAGAGAGAAAGCCTCCGAAAAACTCTTGGCCGCTTCCCATCCAGAGAGGAAGAGTGTGTTTGAGAGGTGGAAAAAGCTGGAGAAGAGCAAGTGCATAGCTAGCCAAGCTACGTGAGATACTAGCAGCTCCAATGTGATAGTCAAGCATGAGTTGCACAAACACAAGAAAAGCCGTGATTTCATTGAAAGCTGAATACGAATACATGTAAGCTCCCCCAACAACGGCGGGAAAACGAGATGCAAGCTCAGCATAACAGAGAGCGTTCAGTACACACGAAGCTCCAGCTAGTAAGAAACTGATTGTGACTCCTGCACAACAAAGATGATAAGGCAATATTTGAAATAAGATGATTAAGAGAAATTCAATTAACTAACCAGGTCCCGCATCGCGAGCAACGGTTCCGGTAACGACGAAGACACCAGCGCCGATGGAAGCTCCGATTCCCAAGAGTATGAGGTCGAAAAGGCCAAGACGACGAACCAAAGAGTCACCGGAGGTGGAACGAACGGCAGTCTGGGACGACGGAGGAGCAAGTGATTTAAACCGACGAGCTGAAGCAGAGAAATGAGACAACCATGTTGTTGAAGAGGAGAGTCGTTGGGAGCTGAAACCTTCCTGGCCTCCCATGGAGAAGAAGAGTAGATAGATTGACGAGATCCAGACGAAGGAGTTAACAGAAATGGAAAGAAGATCAGTCGGGTCTATCTAACCCGGATCCAGTTATCTGTTATTGGGCCAAACATTAAATCGGCCCAATACTGCTGGAAGAAGAGAAGAAGACGACAACCATCACNCAAATCGGCCCAATACTGCTGGAAAAACAGATAGGTAGAGAGAAGAAGACGACAACGATCACTCAACTCCATGATGATTAATAAACAAACAAGAAGCGATAAACTAGTTTATGGTGATGTGGGTAGCCTTAAAGAACAAACAAAAATTGATGCTTTGTTTTTATATCCAGGCACATTAAATAAATAGACAAGGAACATTAAGAAAACGTGATTGATTCGGCGCTTCCAAGCAGCTGCATATTTATAATATTATAACTGTGTAGACATGTATATAACACTAGATCTCGTCCTGTAAACTTCAGATCGAAACCAACGAGCATTCAGTAAAGCAACAAGTGAGTGGAAGATCAAAGATGGAGGGAGAGTTTTATCNATATCAATCAACGATGGAGAAAGAGCTCGGATGGGATAACGGCTCCGCAGCCTTAGATTGGATCCGCCGGCAACTGCTCGAGGAGGACGATGATCTCGATCTGACAGCTTCGGGGTCAACAACAACAACAGAGGACGATGTTGTCGTCGAACTTAAGACTACAGCCACCTCCGCTGCGCCAAAGAGAGGGGCAAGTTACAAAGGAGTAAGGAGAAGACCATGGGGGAAATATGCCGCAGAGATCAGAGATCCCGCCAAGAACGGAGCCAGAACGTGGTTGGGCACCTACGAGACACCCGAGGAG
>OVAP01006619.1:554-11578 GCA_900406295.1 Aurinia saxatilis
CCCCCCCCCCCCCCCCATTCAGTATTAAACTACTTCTCTTAACAAATTTTGATTTTTGCATTACCATTATACAACAATACAAATTTCTATAACAACAAGATTTATACGGTCTTGCATATTTTTGTAGATAGAAAAATTCACAAAGTCCATAGCCAAAATAGATTTACAAAGTTTTCCTCGAAGCAATTCTCCCTCATCCCTTGGACACATTTTGCATTAGTCACTTAAGACTCTGTCTGTTGTTAACTTACCAAAGTAGACCAGACTCTCTCTTCTTTCTTCTTCCTTTGAGATTTAAAAAAAAAAAAAAAAAAAAAAAAAAAAAAAAATTTTTTTTTTTCCCCAAAAAANAAAAAACAAAGTAATCTTTTGTCTTACTCCATAATCACACAATCACCAAGAAGAACAAGATCTAGCTCTCTACATCTCAAGACTCAAATGGAACGAGCTCGCACGGAGAGTCCCAGCTACTTCCGTCAATGGAACAACGACTCACCCACCAATGCAGCCACCGTCGCTCCTTCTTCTCCGGTGCGACATCACCACCACCACGCTCGATCTTCTTCCGTCACTGGAATGTCTAATGTCAAACGAGCACAGAACGTCGCTGCTAAAGCTGCTGCTCAGAGACTTGCTAAAGTCATGGCTTCTCAGACTACTGACGACGACGACGACGACGATGATGATGATGTCGGTGGTGATGATTTAGGTTTCCGTTACGGTGGTGCTCCTCCTCCTTTGTCCTTCACTAGAAACAGTGCAACGAAACCTAAACCTGTTCTTCCTCCTCCTCCTAAGATCGCCAGATCTTCCTCCCCTGCGGTAAAATTCTGAAACTTTTGATGACCCATGTTGCCAATTTTGCTTATGAGATTTGAGGAATTTTGGTTTTTTAGTTTCCAATTTTGGAATGCGAGAGATTGCTTGAGACTTGGTTATTTATCTAGTAGTAAAGGAAAGTTTAGATGTGTTCTAATTGGATAATTTGGTGAAAAAATGTAGTTATCAAGGAACACTCCAGCAGTATCTGTTCGAGCATCACAACCGCCTGTACCGCCGAGTAAACTGTCTCAGAGGAATGCATCACCTGTTGTGACTCCTAAGAATCAGCCGATTGAAAAGAGGTGAAGAGAGTTACTGAAATGGTCTTTGTATTGCTATTTAGTTGAGTTTGTGTCTAAGTGTGGAGATTGGGATTCATTGCAGGGTTTTACCTGATATTGGGCAGCTTACTGCAAAAGATACGAAAGATCAGCATGAAGCATCAGCACTTCGTGATGAAGTATGTTTTTTTCTTTTCTTTTTTTCTATTATGTATTGAGTTTTTATGGAGAAGAAACTGATGGGTTCTTTGCATCACAGCTTGATATGCTGCAAGAGGAGAATGAGAGTATTCTGGAAAAGGTTAAATGTCTTCTCTGGTTTGGTATTTATCTATTTACAGAAAAAGGTTATTTATACGTTTGGGTTTATTAACAGCTTAGGCTTGAGGATGAGAGATGCAAGGAAGCAGAAGCCAGGGTGAGAGAGCTTGAGAAACAGGTGATGGGGACCAATGATAAACTTGCCTGTATGCATAATTTTTTTTTGTTTTTTTTTTTAAACTTTTCTCACTCTTGGGAGAAACTTTAGGTAACTTCTTTGGGAGAAGGTGTATCCTTGGAAGCTAAACTTCTGAGCAGGTAGTCAATTGAGACAATTTATTGTCAGTTTCCGTTTTTTCTGTGGGATTGAACTGCTTACATGAATGTACTTTGTCTCAATGCTGCAGAAAAGAAGCTGCGTTGCGTCAGAGAGAGGTATTCTAAAGTCTTAGACCCCTCAGGATTTGCTTTTATGTGGTAATTTTGTTTCAAGTATAATTATGTTGTGCTGGCTTTTAGATTCACTACCATTCGCTCTATGACAGGCGGCCCTTAAAGATGCAAGGCAGAATAGAGATGGTGCTAATAAAGAGACTATTGCTCTTCGGTCACAAGTAGAGGTTGGCCATTGTTTTAGTATGTCTGTCACATTTATTGTGAGGTGCTAATTGATGAAAATGTAGAAATCTTACATGCTCCATCTTACATGTTCCCTGTTTCATTTTGATTCAGAATGCAAAACAAGAGACTGCTGCTGTAGTAGCACAATTTCAAGGAGCAGAATCTGAAGTCAATGCTCTAAGAACGATGACACATAGAATGATATTGACCCCAAAAGAGATGGTTTGTTTTCATTTTCTTGTGCAGTCTACACATAAGCACTGGGCGGTTGAGTAACACACTTGAATGCTTTTCAGGAGGAAGTTGTTCTTAAGCGGTGCTGGCTAGCTCGGTATTGGGGCTTAGCTGCCAGATATGGTAAGGGATAGATGGGATATAACAAACATACCTGCTTGGTTACGTGCCTAGAACTTTTTTTCCATCATTTATCATTGCTTCTTGACATCTGTGCATATTCGCATTTCAGGCATATGTTCGGATATTGCTACATCCAAGTATGAATTCTGGTCTTCTCTGGCACCTCTTCCTTTTGAAGTTGTACTGTCTGCAGGGCAGAAGGCTAAGGAAGAAAGTTGGGAAAAAGGCAAGCAATCATTCAGACATATTATTGTCTCTTCAACAATATCTGTTGTTGTATATTCTAGAATTTTGATTGTCACTTGTCTTACTGTATTGGCTATGGAAATATCTGACCAGATTCTGAGGAGAATGAGAAGAGGAGCCAGCTCGTTCAAGATATAAATGTTCTAACAGGAGAAGGAAATATTGAAAGTATGCTCTTTGTAGAAATGGGTCTAAAGGAGCTAACTTCTTTAAAGGTTTTTTCTCATCCTCTCTCTCTCTCGTTCTGGTTCATTCACCCCTCTTTCATTTTTCTCATGGACTATGCTCATTCTTTTGAAGGTTGAAGTTGCCATTACTATTACATTAGCCCAGCTAAGGTTGGCCAATACTGTTCGCCTCTCTGATCCCGGTGAGCTCTTCTTGACCAAGCTTTTGCTAATAATTTATGTTGCTGACTGCTTTATCTAAAAAGGCGACTTGATTTGCCAGGCTTTTAATTTCGCCATTAAAATTGTTTGACATAGTGTACATGTTTTTGTTTAATGTTTTGCATCTTACATTTGTATTTTTTTGTCGTTTTTTTCAGAGTTGAAATCACCAGGTGGTCCTAAGTCTATGGAGGCACTTGGTAAGTTTATGTAACTTATATGTCCCTGAATTCTAGGTCAACATCTTCGTGTGTTGAGATTCAAGATATCGAGTAGAGCATAATCAACAAAGTTAGAGACAAACTCTTGAAAAATTGGAACAAAATATATAAACTATTTGTCAATGTTCCATGTTGAGATGTGATATACACTGTTTGTCTACTTCAATAAAGGGGCAGCCAATTTTTGCTATTCTTGAGAATAATTCTGACGTCTGGCCTGTGAATCTTTGCAGAATTGAGTTCAGAAGAGTCTGAAGATGTTCTCTTCAAGGAGGTACAGAATCACAACCTCTTTCTCATGTTCTCTCATGGGCTTTTCCTTCGTCTGCTCCCTGCAATATGTTCCCTTTTGTATTGTTTTTTGTTCTTCTGTGTATCTTTTGGATCTATTAGAGATATTTTTGTCAACTCAATATTGGCCTTGATCCAGTCTCAGTGTTATGAACTTCTGGAACTTTTTGCAGGCTTGGCTTACGTACTTCTGGAGAAGAGCCCTGTCCCTTGGCATAGAAGTGGACATTGCAAGAGAACGTCTTCGATTCTGGATCAGCAGGAGTGCACACTCTCCATCTTCACATGACGCCATGGAAGGTACATAATACCAGATTCCTTTGTCCGAAAGAGGACCAATGACTCAATGAGATTCTCTAGTACCCATAAGATGGTTACTTAATGGGTGAATTCTGATTTTCAGTTGAACAAGGGCTAACAGAGCTAAGAAAGCTGCGGATAGAACGTAGATTGTGGGAAGCCTCCAGATCCTGCCAGTAAGTCGTGACCTCAGGATACCAAAGCAGTTGTGTTGCCACAGCTTTAACGGCACTGTATATTGTATGTGCTTTTTCCCCGTGTGGTTCGAGCACCTTGCACTGAGGAAAATGTTAATCCAGTTTTGTAAACCTAAGAATTGTATTACACACTACTGTTGACATATAATATATCCACGTTTGCATGCTCTAACCATCAATTTGCGGACTCATTGTTGTTGGAATACCATCCAACTTAAAGTATCTAGGCCTCATAAGTCAGACTGATGCATACACTAACGATCACCAGTCACCAGTAATCCTTGCAAGAGCACTGCCCTTCCTTGAAATGGTGAAACCTTCTGGAATCTCGGATGACGATTTCACGTCCTGTAACCAAAGACACATGCTTTGCAAATTCATGACAATCTGGGCATGCCCGGAGATTCTTGAACACCTTTATAGGTGCACGAGCATTGCCATTAACCGATATCAGCCCAAATGCAATGGCAAGCCTCTCACTATGATCAAGAAGTTGTTCTCTCCTCTCCGTCATACTACACTGAAAAACATCACCTTCCATAAAATCATCAAATTCCTTAAGCTTCTCATAGATTTCCTGAGTTTGTGGATGGTGCTTATCACCCACAATAAACCGATGAATCTTACCCTTTTCTCTGATCCAACTGCAGCTCAATTCCTTCTTTAACATCCTCTCGTTCATTAGCTTCATCATTTCAGCAGCTTCTTCCCATTTTCCAGCCCTGGTATATAGATTAAATGGTAGAACATATCCAGCTGTATCTTCTGGATCAAGTCTGCGAAGTTCCTCGCCAGCAATCTCACCCAATTCAAGATTCTTATGGGTCCAACACCCACTTAGAAAGCATTTCCAACTCATTGCATCAGGTTCAAAAGGCATACCCTTCATAAATTTGAGAGCTTCGTCTAATAGTCCAGCACGGGAATAAACGTCGATCATACAATCATAATGGTCAATCGTCGGAGCCATGTTATATTTTCCAAGCATTGTGTCCAAGTAATTCTTGGCCTGTGCAACAAGGCCTGCATGGCTGCAGGCGGTTAAGACTGCAATAAATGTAACTGAGTTTGGCTTCACTCCACAACTCACCATTTTCTCAAACAATCTTAGAGCTTCAGAGGCATTTCCATAGTAGGCATGACCTGATATAAAAGCAGTCCAAGCAACAATGTCGGGGTTGTCCATTGACTCAAAGACTTCATGGGCGTCATCTAAGGATCCACATTTTGAATACATCGTAATGAGAGCGCTTTCTCCATACTGAGATCCAATCAAACTTTTTTTTATAGCATCTGCATGAGCTTGGCCACCAATGTTACAATCTGCTAGTACCGAACATGCTTGGAATATGCTAGTATAAGTGAACGAATTTAAAACCGCAGCATTTTTGTTCCTCAAAGACTTGAATATTTTAATAGCCTCCTCAAATTGACTCATTTGGCAGTATCCAGAAATGATTGCGCTCCAGGAAACATCATTTGGTTCATGAATTTTTTTGAATGCACGACAAGCAGACTCGAAGCTGGAACATTTGATGTACAAATCAACGAGCGGAGTTCCAACAGAGACTTCAGATTCAAGTCCAAGCTTCGCGACGCAGGCATGGATTTGCTTACCAAGATTAAGCTCCTCCAGAGAAGCACATGCTTTAAGAACAACCGAAAACACAAAACTGTCCCATTCGACACCTTCCGTTACCAAATCCACAAACAGTTTCAAACTATCTCTCGCTCTTCCAGCTTGAGTATAACCTACCATCAACCCCGTCCAAGCCACGGGTTTCTTCACTACCATCTTATCAAACACTAGCTTAGCACCAGCTAACCAACCACATTTCACATACATGTTCATGATCCCCGTCTCAATAGACCCATTACCACATAACCCAGCACGAATAACATGACTATGAATCTGTCTACCAATACCTAAATCCCTTGGGTTTGCCAAAGACTTCAAGAGAGTAGTATACACAGAAGAACTCGGCTTATCTCCTGACTCCAACATCCTCGAAAAAAACCCAACAGCTTTACCCAAATCCCCTTTGTCAGCATAAGCAGATATCATTGTCACACGAGAAACAGAGTTTAACTCAGACATATCATCAAACACTTTATCTGCATCTTCTAAACTCCCACACTCACAATACATTTGCAACACACAGTTCTGCAGAGTCACAGAAGGATTCTCAAAACCCATTCTCATACGATCGTGTAGTAGTCTCCCATGAGACAAAGACCTTAATTCCCTACAAGCTTCAAAGAGACATTGGTAAGCATACGGGCTTATCGAGACTCCAGCCTTATCCATTTCTTCGAAAAACTCAAACGCTTCGTTGAGTTTTTTATTCTTAGAGAGCGAAACTAAATGTAGATTCTCGACTTGTCCTTGCTTATGCTCCATTTTAACAGAGGAAGTGGGAGATTTCAGAGAAACCCACGACGGAATTTGATCGAAATTCGCGGTTTTTGTAACGGGAACTCGAGAAGGGATGTACGAGGAGGATTGTAATGTGAGAATCGTCGTCATGGGTAGTTGATGAACAATTACGCGGCACCAATGCAAGAAGAAAGGATCGAGTTTTTTTTAGTACAGGGCTTACTCACTCTAATCAAATAGTTTATTTCTTTTGGCATGGCCTGTTCTGTCCACATAAACCGATTTAATCACGTTTGAACCGAACTGGTCTGACCCAATCTAAATCGATCCGATTTGCTCTTATCCAAGCGGAATTGAATCAAAATAATCAAACCGTATTTATGTTTTTTTTCATTCTCTACAAAACTAAATTTGATTAAGCTAATGTACTAAATCAAAAATCCAAATCCAAACTGAATTAAGAAGAATTTTTTTTAATCTAAAACTGATTTTGTTTTCAACAACCAAAACTAAAACCATACCAAACTGAAACGATTTATAACAAATCTTTTACATTGAAGGTTAGATATTTGTTTTTTAAACCAAAAAACTAAATGTGAACTGAATTAAATCAAATTCGACCAAAATTTAGAATGAACAAAAAAAAAAAAAACGAGGGTTCAAAGTTTGTTTATCTTTGAGATCTCATTTGGTTACACAACATATTCAGATACAATCTTTATTCAAACAACCGTGTCTTCTACGTGAAGACTTTGACTATAGAGAACTCTTACCACAAAGACTTTCAAGGTTTCAATTTATTACAAAGGAGCACATTTTGTAACACTCCCGTTCACTAATTGACCGAAGATGCTACTAATAAATAATTTAAACGGTTAAACCAAGATGCATGAAATAAATCCAATTACCCAGTTCGACTATTCAAATAATTCATTCCTAACAATCCTAACTTAAAGCTTGCCAACCCGAGCTAGAACCGTTAGTTAGTTTGTCCGGAAAAGACAAGTATCATTTAGGAACCCGTAATTTATCAAACATTGCTTTATACAATATATACATATGTTTTAAAGCACTACAAAAATACCATATTCAGCTAGCCACGACCTTATTCAAACGTTTATATATAATAAACAATATCTTTGCAAAAAAGGGTCATAAAACTACCGCTGGCAGCTAGCTCCTTCACGAACCGAACAGACTACACTCTAAGGGTTACCTGCAAAATAAAGTAGAGTCATAAGCAACTAGTTTGCTTAGTGAATCCAGCCACTAACAATAATCAATCTCATCACAAACAATTGCACAACACCATCACACAAACAATCCGAACATTAAACACTTATCAAAACTAAATCGAAATTCTACACATTCTAATGGCCAATGCAGATTGATCATTCCCAAGTTCACAACCCACTGAAAACCACAAAGATTACCCAGACAGTATTTCTTCATCATCACAACTGTATCGTCATACAGTATACAGCCATGGGTAGTGAACCCGCTCCGTGTCTTCGTACTCAACTACCAGAGACCCCGCGTGCGAGGATAGTCACAATACGGCTGCTTGGCATGACCAACCCGACTTCCTATCAAATTCATCGGTTCACATACCACATTGGCTTAACCAAAGGGTAGCCGAGAATCAGATTCAACAATCAAACAAATACACATGTTCATCGGTTCACATACCTCGATGGCTTAACCAAAGGGTAGCCGAGAACTCATAATCAAACAACCAAACAACCAAACATGTTCATCGGTTTACATACCTCAATGGCTTAACCAAAGGGTAGCCGAGAACTAACTAACAACAATCAAACATGTTCCTCGGTTCACATACCTCAATGGCTTAACCAAAGGGTAGCCGAGAACTAAATGATCAGATAATCACCATCACCTCAATATGGTTCCAGGACACAATAAAGAACCATATAAAACAATCATATTTAGACTCACAATCAATCACTCTCATGTTCATAGGCAACATACCTCGATGATTTGACCATCAGGTAAGCTGAGAACTAAAATAATGAAACCATCACTAAACCATCACCACGGTTCCAGTATGGATTCATAGACCTACATAAAATAATCAGAACTGGACTCACCTTGGGTCGTTGACCTATTGTCTAGCTTGGATACTCGAAAACTATTGATGATCAAAATATCTTCCGGTAAAATGGGCAGCGTTTCTGATAAAACGGCCATTCCAATTGAAATTATAAGGTCATATTCGAGCTCAGGACCTATAAATTAGCTATACTATGGAGTTTGGGAATTTTTACCTTACCGAGGATTTTTCCCGACCAAAATCTCGATAATCGCGTCTCCGAGAAATTTATGGTTATGTAAGGAAAATGTGTGGTTTCGCAAAAATAAAATTTTCTTAAGGTTATGAGGGCTATATATAGTGCTAGGGTTCATGGGTGGTAGCAGATGCATCATAAAGGAGGTGGGACCAAGGTGACACCAGTCACGTCTCTTCTCGCGATATGTGTCCAGCTGCTTGGTATGAATGCATTGGGTGCTTGGTTGCTTTCTGGATAACTTAAAATGGAAGATATTAAGCACCTTAAGCACTTTATGCAACTCCAGAACGAAACTTGGTCATGGGTTCATCATCGGGTCATCTGCACGTTTATCGGAAAATAGTAGTTCGGTCGAGATAATCCCGATAGGTATGGAATTTGATTCCATCAATTCCATTGCATTATCCTTTATCAAATATTAGGTGTAATTACTTGATTAAGCTTCTTATTCACTTTCCCAAGTCGTAACCCAATTCACAATTCACGATCACCTCGATATCGATATTCGCAGAAAATGATGTTTTGGATAATTCCTGCGGTCGGAGGACTGATTCCTTGATCATTTAAGAGGGTCATTACATTCTCTACCCCTTATTAGAATTCATCCCGAATTCTCAAGGTTTAGAGGTTTCTCCTCGTTCAACTTCGAGACCATAAAAAAGCTCGGGGTATTTTCTTCGAAATTTATCTTCATCTTCCCAAGTCTCAACTATTCGATGTTGTTTTCCCCAAAATACTTGTACTTGAGAGATTTCTCGAGTCTTGAGTTTCTTGATTATTCTTCCTCCAAGTCTCAAAGGTTCTTGTGGATAAGTAAGGTTTTGTTGTAAATCCTCGATCATTTCCATCTCGATCTGATTTGGATCGCCTACATGTCTTCATAACATTAAGATATGGAATACTGGATGTAAGTCCATGTCTCTTGGAAGTTCAAGTTCATAAGCTACTTCTCCGACTCTTCTAGTGATAGGTAAGGTCCTATGTACCATACCGCTAACTTCTCAACTTTACCAAAACGATCCTTTCCTTTTTGAGCAACAACTTTCAAAAATACCCAATCATTCACTTGGAACTCAATCTTTCTTCTCTTTGGATCGGCATACTTTTCTTGTCTATCCTGGGCTTTCCTCATGTTATCCCGAACTAATTTGATATTCTTTGTGGCCTCTTTGACTATTGGGTCTAATGACACTTGCCTCACCTATCTCCGTCCAACATAAAGGAGTTCAACAAGGTCTCCCGTACAAAGCTTCATAAGGCGACATCTTGATACTTGCATGATAATTATTGTTATAAGCAAACTCCACTAAAGGTAAGTGTTTCTCCCATGTTCCTCCCCAATCTAATACACATGCTCTCAACATATCTTCAAGTATCCTTATGGTTCGTTCGGTCTGCCCGTCTGTCTCCGAATGGAAAGCTGTACTCATGTGTAGATCAGTTTGCATTGCATCTTGAAATGCTCGCCAAAACCTTGCAGTAAATATTGGATCTCGATTTGATATTATGACTCCAGGAACTCCATATAACCTAACGACCTCATCAAGGTACAATTGTGCTAGTTTCTCCGTTGAGTCGATTACTCGGATATGTAAGAAGTGTGCATTCTTTGTTAACCTAGCAATGACAACCCAAATAGCATCGTTTCCTCTTCTTGGAGCTTTAGGTATTCGTAGGTTATGTAGTAATCATGCGGGTACTTGATGCTCGGCTTTCACTTGTTGACAAATCTGATATTGAGCTACCCACTGTGCTACTGATCTCTTCATGCCCAGCCAGTGGTAATACTGATGGATATCTCGATACATCTTTGTACATCCAGGATGAATATTAAACAATGAGATATGAGATGATCTTAGAATTTCCTCCCGTAAACCTTGTCCTTTAGGCACGGTAATTCTTCCTTTCAATAACAATGTCCCATATGTGGCTAAATTATAACCGCTTTCGTTTTGCCCCTCATGATCGCTTAGTTCATCTCTAATCTTCTTTAAGTTCGGATCCTCCTTTTGCTCGTCTCTGATCCGCCTCACGAGATTAGCTTGATTCACCGCTTGCAATCCTAGTGGCTCGCTGTTTTCTCCTTTTTACGACAATTTAAAGCATCTGCAACAACATTGGCCTTTCCCAGATGGTACATAATCTCCAACTTGTAATCTGCTATGAACTCCATCCACCGTCTATGTCGAAGGTTTAGGTCAGGTTGAGTGAAAAGGTACTTCAGACTCTTGTGATCCGTTGATATAACTCATATTTTANTAGGTCAGGTTGAGTGAAAAGGTACTTCAGACTCTTGTGATCCGTTGATATAACTCATATTTTACCGGTTTTTACTATAATAAACATATAATT
>OVAP01006620.1:0-11577 GCA_900406295.1 Aurinia saxatilis
AACCAGAATATAACTCAAAACTAATATTCTTCAATCTTCATTCCCAAAGAAATTCAACCTTTTTCTTGTAGTGTCTTCTTAGGGGACATATAACGCAACGAAACTCTATACTGTTTCTTCTCCATCTTGTAATATTTGTGGACGATCCTTAGTACATCATCAAACCTAGTTTATCATTCACCGCAAGAATCTTACAACCTTTTTCCGTATAAGCCACAAATAACCATTTGTTCTTCACGAATATCCATGAACCACATACAAGAACAACTTGGTCAATGGAAAAAAAAAAAGATTTGGTTTGGATCTCTGCAATAGAAAGAGGATATTTGATGGAAAAGAAAGATTAGATTTGGTTTAGACTATGAAGAAATGGAAAAGACTAGGAAGAAATCAGAGAAGAAGCCATGATAGAGAAAAGAAGAGGCCAAAAATATGTTTTTGCGTGTGGAGGCAGAAGAAGACGCAAAATACCTTAATTTAAAGAAAGTAGAAACGTCATGCAGTAACAAATCTTCCATTGCATAAAATTTTTTGCAACAAGTTTTAACCGCCAAAACTCAAAATCACCTAATTTTGTGGGAGTTGAGCCGTTGATGATTTAATAAGTCTGTCATAATGTCAAACAAATCTGTCACCGAAAAATCTGCTACATACTTAAAAAATTTACCGCGAAAAATCTATTGCCAAAGAAAGTGTTATTCTAGTAAGAAATAAGTCCGCCGTCACTTCGAGAAGAAAATTTTGCTATCAAACGATGTGCACTTTTTGATCAAAAAAAATCTATGGCAACGCAAAAAAAAAATCTATCATCACGTAAGTGCTATTCCAGTAATTAAAGTTTTGACGAAAAGTAGTCTGTTTTATAAAAAGTATGCCGTCGAAGAGACGTTAAAAATCAATTTGTCGTCACTAGAGAAAAAAAATTCTATCACACGTAAATTAAATCTGTCGTACATAAATAAATTTATCAGGGGATTAACAAATCTGTCACCGCATAACAAAAAATAGAAAATTAAATCTGCCGTAAAAACAAAAATCTGTCATAATAATTTAATTATGCCACTGCATGTGACAGAGTTTTTCTTATAAATCTGCCAGATTCGAAACTTTTCATGACGAGAATAACATAGGAAAACAAATCTGTCGTGGCCTTAATAAATCTGTCACGATTTAAAAAGTCTGCCGTAACCCTATCATTAATGGCATTTCGTAAATATTTTTATTTTCGTAAAATTCAGTAATAACATTTTTTGTAATTAATTTTTTTCCATTAAATGATAGAAAAGGTGGCCATTTATAAAATATCAATTGTCCCAAACTTTCACTTAACAAAATAGTTTTTCCCCTTTTTTAATTCGATTTTTGCGCTTCTGAAAAATATTCCATACAAAACTTTTATTTTCTGTCCGAATGTTCTTTGTCTTCCATTTCATCTTGTGTACATATAACAAGTTTATTTCGTATATGTTTTTTGCATGAACGAAATGTAACAAGTTTCTCTAAAAGCTCTAAACTTCTGTCTCTTCCACATCCTCTCGCCTCTACAGAAAACAAAGTAGATTTCACGCGCTTCTCCAGCGTCGGTGCTCTTCACCGGCGATGAGAGAGGGGTCCCCTTCTCTGTTATCACCTCTTCATAGAGGCTCTGATTTAAAAGCCTAAACAGAGTTTCTTCATCGACTGCGATTTTCCCTCCGATCGTTGTAGAGGTGTGGTTGAACCGACACAATGATGGACGGTGGTGGCCGAAGGTTCGAGATAACTGGCTCCAGCTTAGACAGACTGAGGCTTTAAGGACGGCAGTCCGTGATCTAAACGGCGACTGGATAATCGATTATCTTTGAAGACCAAGCTGCGATCCTTCTACGTGAGTCACTGATGAGGTTCAGAGGGTGTGCAATGCGCGGTCAAGTATGTGTCGACGGTGGAGCACAATGAAGTTGATGAACCTTAGGTAAGTTCGAGAAGAAGCTAGCACTACCGTTCCTTCTCGACGGATTGAAGATCTCGCATTCGAAGGCTTCAATTGGTCTCTGATAGCACTAAGAGGAGGAATACACGGCGGTTGAGAACTGGGGTGAAGGATTCCGACCGATCGAGTTTGGGCTATCGGGGGAAGAATTGCAGTGGTGGGTCACATGGCTCGGAATTGGTACTTGGGGTCAGGTCCTCAACTAAAGCTAGTGAGGACACCGGTTCCCCTCTTCCTGCGTTCTATCCCATAGCCTGCCTGCGACCAACCTAGTTCACCGGAAACCTAAAATTTTAGTTTTTATAATCGTAGATTCAATTTCTTTAAGTTGGTTTAGATTTTCACTGAAGCTGGTTTAAGCTCCGGTTTGGCTTGTAAATTAAACTTATTTCCGATTTGGGCGATTTAACACCTTTTGTATTAATAATATTATAACAAAAAAAAAAAGAGAGGAAGAAATGTAACAAGTTTAAATATAGAAAATATATGATTGTTGAAAAAAAATAAAAGAAAATATATGATATGGACCTATTGTGGAGATATAAAAGCCCAAGAGGAAAACGATGAAACAAAAACTAACGAAAAAGTAAATATCTTCTACCCAGAGAATAACAAAAACTTGGAAATCTCACCACCAACCATTTCAAATTCTTTACACAACTGGCGCGGAAAGTTTCCCAGCTTGTTCCAAGACTTCCAAAATCTCCGCACGACTCCTCACGATCCTATGAAACACCTCTCTGATCTGTTGTTGTAACGGCACGAGCTCCTCCTCCATTCTCCGGCAAATCTCCGCCATCTCCGCCACTTGAACCGCCGCAGATTCTGCCGCTTCTTTCTCCGCTGGATAATGAAATCCATCAGCGAACTCGATCAACGAATGACCTAATTTCTCCATCCTCGTCATCTCTTCCATTAATCCAGCTGATCCTTTCTTCTCTTTCTTCTTCCACTCGTCTCCGATCTTCTCGTGGATTCCAATTAAACTCTGCGCCCAGTTCAGATGCTTGGGAGGTACAGGTATATGATTCGATAATCCTGACCGTTCCTGGCACGGTATCGCAGCCGTTAAAACCCACATCACAAAAACCATCACCGTGCTCATTATAAACATCGGCTGAGGCAATCCCGCCGCTTCGTTGCCACGTGGCGGATTCAGATTCGCCGTCATTGCGTGGATCTGTTTCGCCGCCGACCAATTTCTCCCGACCGCCCACGACGACGATTTTAGATGACCGATCGTAGCTCCTCCTTTACCCGCCGTCGTGGATCCGCCGCTACGACGACCGAACGACCAAGATCTCTCCGTCGTCTTCCCTCCGCCGCCACCGCCTCCTCCACCGGTGACGTTTTCTTTGTCTTCGAGGCTTAACGCGACGACGAGATGCGCCAATGCGCGTTTGGCTCTTCTCACGTTACCGTCACCTAACGGACGTTGCTCCAAAGCCGATACAGCGATCTCTGCTAAACGTTGGTAATGTCTAACGGAATCGATTCCGTTAACAACGGCGGTACAGATATCAAGCGCTTTAATTGACCGGTCTAACATTTCGGGAACTAACCGGTCAAATGGGGCTTTGCAAATTTGGGTCGGGTCACGGCCCATTAAGAGAATCGCCTTGAATTCAGCTTCGCAACAGAGGAAAACATCCATAAGTTTACGTAGCCAAGTCACGGACATAATCTGGTCCGTCACGGCTACGGGAGCTACCGTGTTCGTTTCGTCGGACGACGGTGGAAGAGGAGGAGGAGGAGGAGGAGGAGATAGAAGCTCGGTGAAACGATCAGCGATGTGTTTTTGGAAAAGCTCAAGATCTTCTTGTTCTTGTTCGTTGTTGACGTCGACGAATTGATTGCGACGGATGCTGATTCGGCCAAGGAATGATCCTTGGTTGTCTTGTGCAGGTCGACTCATGATGATGTTTTGAAAGAGGAAGAAGAAGATTGGGAAGATTTTGGAGATGGTGGATTTATATATGGAGACTAAAGAGATTTGTGGTGCGCATGTCTTCTCGGAGAGCTTGAGACCCGTTCTACGTGCGTGGTTATCTTCTTTTTTTCTGTTTCCTAATTGACCCTTGTAATGCTTTCATTATTACTATAATGTACGTAACATGTGTTAATTTTAGAAAATTATGTCTCATTTTTATAATTTAGTTGACTCTTTTTTCTTTTCTCAAAAAAAAAAAAAAAAAAACTGTGACGATCATAACTGATTTTGTTGTCTCCGTGATATTTGGTTCTACTGAAATTATGATGGTAGATGGAAATTTCTATAATGACATGGGAAAAGAGTATTATCGTCAAGTTTCTTTTGGCATCTTTATATTTTATTGAGATCATGCGACTTACCTTAGTTGTACGTGGGTGCATGATTTTGAAAAAAAATCTTAGATGGGCTTTTTAACTGAAGATAAGTTAAAGTGGGTCCAAAACTCAAATTATTCTAAAAATCTTCGTATGTCGATTTTACCCTCGTTCTTTTTGTTTGGACACAAGTCACACAACATAACATTCAAACATCCATCAGACTGTATGTCCTGTTACGAGCATTCACAATGCTAGTCTCCCACAAAATCTCAAACAAATAAATAATATTTAAAAATTAAAAGGATCTTTTATAATATTTTAATATTATTTAACTATATATAAATTGATATTTAATGTTGAGAGATTCATGTAAAAAGTTACCAATATACAGATGGTTTGATATAGTTTATTAATTACAAAGTTTGTTTTCTTAACTGAAAAGAAATATTAAATTTATGTGATGATTTTCTATAGTTTGTTTTTACTGTTTTATTATTTCATGTGTCGTCTTGGTTATCTTTAATCTTAATGTCCTGGGAGATGATATAATCGAACTATTTGATCATGATTCAATTGAATTAGAGGGGATTTGAGTTGATATGGTATATCATGTTATTTTTTTCTTGCAAAAAATTTGATATGTTATTATATAAAACATGAATTATTGATATGTAATTTATTTTTCGTCATCTAGTTTTACGATAATGATTTATGAAATGATTTTTTCCTGCTCTTTAGCGAAATTTCTAAAAATAATAAGAGCAGTTTTCTAATTTTCATGACTATACTTATCAAAATTTCCCTAATTAAAATTGTAAGAACCTTGGACTTACAATTCAATAGGGGTCTGATGTATAAATATATCATAAAACATTCTTAGTAGTTTTTATTTTATTTTTTATGCCTAATGATGTATGTTTAATAGTTTGGAAATCGAAAAGCTAGGCTCTTTTAGAGTGTCCGCTGTTGAATCTACGGCTTATTTAAGCATAGAAAGGCCAGCTAAATTGATGAAAAAACCGAAATTCACTCGGGCCGAAGGGTTTGGTTCTTGGTAATGTGAAGTTTCATTACAACTAATGGGTAAATCTTTCTTCTTTGGGTGTATTCTTGTGTGTTTTGGTTAAAAGGCTTAACTATAATATACGGCTTAAAATGAAGAAATCTGTTCTAGAAAATGACTTCTCCGTACCAAATTCTCTATGAAGGGTTTGGTTCTTAATTTCAAACGAAGTTTGGTCCATTGAAAATGGTCTTGCTATATATGTTTTGCAGGACGTTCAGTTGCTAACGATCTGGTTCGTACTGTCTTGTCTCCATTTGGTTATTTGTTTTGAAAAATATATTTAATATCATTATGAATGAAATTTTAGAGAATAAATAAGATAAGATTTGAACAAGAAAAGAGGAAAACATAAACAATATAATAAAATTATTTAAAAGTTAAAACTCATACTACTATATATATATTTTAATTACTGTAAAAATACAAGAAATGGTATAATGAATTTAAAACTATTAATATTGTAACATTCAAAAAGTCTCCTAGACTAAAAAAAACTTTCAATATAGTTTTATTATAATATTAACAATAATCACCAAGCATTTGATCATTGTTTAATTACATATAGTTCATACTATTTATATTTAAGATAATAAATCAGTAATAAAACATTTATTTCAAAACATAAATAACATAACATCCAGAATTCTATATAAAAAATGATGTATGCAAATAGTGTTAAGACTAAATATTTAAGTAATCATAATCTATTTTTATTATTTTTATAAATATTCAAACTATATAAATCAAAAGTTTGGAAATACCTTTTACGTCACTTATGTTGTGATATAGAAAAAATATAATATGATTTATGTGATCGGCGGGTGTACTTTTTATTTCACTTCCTTTGTGCCTCGAGAGGAGCACTTGAGGCGAAGTAAAAAAGACACAAACCGATCATTATTGTTTGTTTTTATTACTTTGGTTGATTTTTATTTTGCATTATTTTGTAAAGAAGGAACTGTAAAATGTATGAATCTTATATTATTTACAAACACATTATACAAATTATGAAAACAAGATTCTTATATAGTATAGAATTATGTTCGATTTTATTTACGTAACCGATAAAAATTACTTAACAGCCTGAACATGATGTATTTGACACCATCATATGTAAAGTTTGTTTTCAATATGTGTCGCACAAGCAGTTCCCTTTGAATTTAGCTTCCACAATGACAATCAAATTAAAGTCAAGACCAATCACTTGAAATTGTTGGAATATTTACTCATGTCAGTTTTCTCACATGAACAACTCTATATTTCTTTATCTAGAGTTAAGTCCAAGATATGATTTAAAGTTTTGATTATGTACAAAGACGTGAATGAACAAAAGAAAACCATGAACGTGGTGGTCTACACGAGAAATTTCAACAATTTGCTTTAGTTTTCTATTATAGTTTACGTGCTTTTTGATTATTTGCATTCTTTAAACAATTTTTTTACATACTAAGGATTTGCAAGCCTATGTCTGGAAACTAAAATGTCCACCCAAGATTAAACATTTTGTTTGGCAGGCTATATCGGTTTTTTAAAAATAATTAGCAATTGGGTGGTTTTAGAAAGATAATTTGCTAAATGGGTGATTTTTGGTTTTCTATTTTTTTAATGACAAAATTAACCTTATATTAAGAAAATGGTTTATGTTTGGTTAAGTATTGTGAGAAACCTTTTTTTTTAAAATTTTTTTTTTTATGGTTCTAATAAGATTTAATGTTTTTATTATATATATATTTTAATTGTTACTATGATATTAAAAAACATAATTTTTTATAATCTAATAGATTTTAGTAGTGGATGGTGTATGATTGTGGTGGATGGTGTATAATCATGGTGTATGGTCATAGTGGATAGTGTATGATAATGGTGGATGGTGTGTACTAGTGGTGGATGATGTATAAAAGATAATATTTGGGTCACGTGAATGTTAGTCGTGGATGGTGTATGGTCGTGGTGTACGGTAGATGTTAGTTGTGGATGGTGTATGGTTGTGGTGGATGATGTATGGTCGTGGTGTAAGGTGAATGTTTGTGGTGGATGGTGTATGGTAGATAGTGTATGGTCATGTACGATTATCTACGGTGGATGGTGGATGGTGTATAAAAAATAAACACAATTTTCCGTAGAGAATGGTTTGGGTTTGAAAAAAAAATATTATTAATTAATGTTAAACATATTAAATTTACAAAAAAAAATATCATAAGCCAATTTAATTTGACAAAAATCAAGACTTTAATGGTTTTGTTTTATATTGTAAAGGTTAGTTGAATTTAAGGTTTTAAAAAAAGTTATACATACAAAAACCACCCATTTAGCAAAGACTTTAAAAACCACTTATCTAGTAAATTTATGTTTTAAAAAGTACCTGTTTAACCAATTTTTTTTTTTTTTTTTTTTTAATGGGGATNTTTTTTTTTTTTTGAATGGAGATGTGATTATATTATTTATCTAACCAACATTCTTAAAAATGTTCAAAAAAAAAGGAGACATATATTAGTTGAAATTTTATATGGTTTTAGTTGAAACACACACAGCTGGATTTTTAGAGGGTTTAGAGGGAACTAAACTTCAATGCTTGAACTTCCTTAATTTGCAAGAATAGTGGAAAACTTCCTTTCCTCATTGTTTCCTTTTGTTGGATAGTGGTGAGCCAAGCTAAATCTAGGGAGCCATCCCAACTTGGTTGAGTACTGCAAGCCCTACTAGGTCGTGTTATCTTCCTAGAGGAATACCTTGTGCAGAATATTTTATCAGAAAATTTCGTCAAACATTTTCATCAAACGTTATTCAAGAGTTGTTTTGTATGCAATTGCTATGCGGATGGTCTGCATTGTTGGAGTTTGCAAATTGCTTGTTGGTGGAGGATCTTTATCCGAATTTATTGCCACATCGTAGCTCACTACATCGTAGCTCACTACATCGCTCTATCCAACCTTTGGGAATCGCAATAGTTTCTCGCGATTTTTCAAGGCGAAGTGACGTTTCGGTATCCCAAATGTCTATACGTATCAATTTTTTTTCTCATTTGTCTTCATAACTTCAACTTCTTTATCCAAAAATCAGATAGATTTTTTTTTTAACGTCTGGAATTTATTAAGGACAAGTGAAATAACCACATAACACAAGACACTATGCCGGCGGAGCACAAAGATGTCCCCGGAGTCCTTTACCAAAGTACGAACCATAGAAATTAAAGAGAACTCTATACATCTAGAACAGACACAATGACTAAGAAACAAGCAACCCCCAATTCAATCAAAATTTAAGCAAAATAGCGATCTCTTGGCAACAGAGACGGTGAGCACCACCACCTAATATCCCCCGGAGAAAGCCGGAGGATAATACAACACATTCGTCAAGCAGAACAAGAGAAACCGAGATAGGCAAACCACATCAGACGACGAGGAAATCTTCAATCCGAGCACACCTCCGAGACTTCTTTTTACTGCTAAACCACACAAGGCTGAGCCACTGAAGAGGAGACAAAAGCACAGATCCTTATTACCACGAAGAGAATGCAGGCTCCGATGAATGAGAAGGCCGACCTAATCCAGTAGGAAGCTTAAACGAAGCCGGAACCGCCAATCCGCCAAATCTCAAAGGAATTAGGGAAATTGCAAGCACCAAAGACAACATGCAAGACCTAGAAGTAGAGTTCTAGCCGAAACAGAGGTTATCTCAAAAGAGAAAAACGGTATAGATTAGTAGATGATCGGACTCCAGAGAAGCCCGTAGTTACCTAAAAAATGAGTAATAGCACGAGATCGGAGATCAATCTATCACCGGGATCTACAGATGAAACCGAATCTAGATTTAATCCGATTCCATCGCCATACTCTCCAATCTCAATCAATCTCTTTTGAGTAAACCACATAGCCGCAAGAAGAAAGGACTAAAACAAAGAGAAAAGGAAGGGGGCCAGCATCGGCGTGAAGAACACCACCAAACACCAGCTCCAAACGGCAGATCTAAGTCTCTGTTTTGTTTTCTTAAGAGAGAAGACAGAGCAATCTAGAGAGAGAAGCAGTCCCTTTTAAGTCTAAAAAAATCAGATAGATTTGTCCTCTCTCTCCTCCTTCTAATTTTATTTTCAAGTTATTACTAGAGTTCATTCATATTTTGTTTCTCAAGACTTCGTTTTAGATAGATTATTATTATTTATTTTTTTTCATCAACATTTAGATAGAGTTATCTGAACGATTTTCATAAGTTCAGGCGGTTTATTCTAAGATTTTAATTTATCTTCAAGAGTTCATGTTATCTCTTTGATGATTTCGGCCTTGAAGCTTATAATATTCTAAGTATTTCTTCCTCCTTTCTTCCGTTTATTTTTTTTGGGAGTTATGCTTCAAAAACCAGTGAGCTCTACAAATTTCCATCCTTCTTTCATTGAGCTAATTTTTTACAACTCATCCAGCTCTGAAAATCTCCATCTTGTCTTCATTCGAGCTGTTTTTTTCCTTTCTTTAACACCAACATGCTTCATGAATAATTACTATTAACAACTCCATCGGCTCCAAAACTCTCTAAATCCCCTTGGGTAGAGAATGATTTTCAAACTTAGAAGCCTTGACATGAAATTTGTCGGCGAGCCGTATTGAAGTAGATTTTACTGAGGCCTTCAATATTATAGGTGATGCCTTACTAAAAGTTGAAGTCATGGAATGGATCTACAACCAGAGAAAGCCCGACACTCTAGGTCCTCCCTTTTTATTGTGCAACCTTGGAGATACCGAGGAAGAGGTTTTTAATGTCGGACGAGGTTGAGTTGACTGCTCCTTCTACTTATGGGTGAGCTGACTATCCTCCACAGTTTCATTTCACTCCTAACAATTTTTTTTTCAAATACGGCTAATTTTGGTTCCCAGTTGCAGAGGTGCTTGTATGTTATTTAGCAAACTACAACCTATGCTTTTTTTTTAAAATCATTCCTCGGGGAGTATGATGGGGTTTATGTTTTCACCTCAATATTTCCTGCAAGCGCACATGTTCTCGCTCGCTGTAGTACTTAGGGATCGAATACACATGGAGCAAAGTGTACACAATAACAAAACAAATTAGACCAAAACTAAGCAACATATATAGTTTTTAGGCCTTTTTTAATCTAGAAAAGAAGATTAAAGGTATGATAAATCAATATTAACAAGGGTTGGGTGTCCTCAAGCTCTAGGCATATAATTCTGGTTAAGTATGCAAGCGAGTTCTAAATTAATCTCCATATTGATTAAACATGTCTAGTAACCTGATTCACACCATTCACAAAGGTGAATAGGAAATCAAGCCGCATAACTGGATACTTATTATCTAATACTAGTTCATATCGATCTAAACAAGTTGTCGAAAATAAGAGACCAATATATAACAGATCACAAAGGTGTTGATCTACGTAATCATGTAGTAAGCATAAATCCTAATCAATCCTATATGTCAAGCCATGAAATCCCCTTTGTAAAATCTCAAAACCAGCAATCAAACTACTCTCTCAATGAGAAGTAAATCATTAAACGAAATAGATTGATAAAATGAGAATAAACACGGGTTCAAATACATAGATTATCTCCCATAACAACAAGATAACAAATTAGCAAAAAGTATTTGAAATGATTGAAAGCAAAGTGCTCTCTGCATAAAGTTTTGGTGAAAGGAGAGGCACACCTCTCTTAAAAGGCGTAAAAGTATTTATATTAAGGCTTCGGATGTACATCGAAGTGCCATGCTATTATTACTTAACTAATTCATATTTACGATGACGAAGACATAGTATTTTTTTATTAAAAAAACTCGTTGGCGCCAAGCGTGAGGGAATGCTATACAGCTTAGGTGAATATCTATTTTTGTGGGATAAGTACGAATTTTCCTTATATTAAGGAGCTCGGAGGGCTAGGGCTCCTTAGGCGATTCTGGGGCGATTGTAGGGTTTTGCAATCAGATTTTTCTCCCTTGATCGGATCAACGCACCCTTTCCCTATTTCATCCTACCAGCTCCTAGCTTCAGTGTCTCTATTCCTTACCGTGTATTTGTTCTTTCTTGTTGAGTCTAGTGGCCTTTGCACATCATATTTTTGCGTAATGGTTACAACACTATCTCTTCCCTAACGCTTACTTTGATTTGGCTCCCTTGACCATGAATCCCAAATTTACCAGAGAAGAAAAGGGTAGAGGGGTTGTCAAACCTAATAGCTGGATGTGAAGGAAAGTTGTCCTGAAATCACACTGTATGACTCAAACATGG
>OVAP01006621.1:0-11577 GCA_900406295.1 Aurinia saxatilis
ACGGCGTCCGTCACTTCGTCCGTCAGTTTTGCCGTGTTTTTCTTGTAGTGGGTGGAGTCTGAGATGTTCATATTGTTCGGGAACTCTAAGCTCGAACCCCGAAGGCAAGCAACAGATGGGGTAGACTTCGTCGGTCAGCCATTGACTAGGGGACATGGGATATGCTCCTGATTTCCCCTCTAAGGGACATTCAAATCGCAATCATCTTAAAAAGGATTCCCTGACCCAATGTCGCCATCTCGCATGGAAGGATTTGACGTTCATTAAGTGCAGTATCTTCTCCTTGGATAACCTTCTTTTCAACTTTTAAGTCTTGACCAAAACGTTTCTTCATTTTGACGAATTGTTGGAGTGAATAGAGGAGCTCGTCGTCTATGAATTCTCTCTGATAGACCCTGAAAATTCACTCAATTTGGCACGAATTAAAGCCATGCAAAAATCTAATAACAAACAATGAATGTACCAAAAATTCCTTGAAAACTTAAAAAGATTTTCAACATATCGATGAAATCATGCTGCAAAATTTAAGTACATGATGGAGCTATTAGAATATCGAAATAACAAGAAAGAGTCGGATATATTTTGGAGAGAATTACCTTTATGAAACCGAAGAATTGAAGTGAAGATAAATTAGAGGATGAATATATATAGAGAGAAGGGAACAATTATCGAGAAAAGCAGTGATTATACCTAGAGTCGACTTGTCATATTCCACATATACACAATGGTTGAGATGGCCATGGGAAATCAGAAACCGCAAATTCAGTCAATCTAAATTCACCTTGACCTAATGATTTTCTCGAAAAGTCATTCGAATTCGGAGCACACTCCTTGATGAACTGGGGGTGGTTTATAGTTGGAGGTGGACAGCGCACCACCATCTTAACAAAATATATTCAAGATTGCGCATTTAGCAATATAATCAAGCACATTAAAATAATTTTGATAAAGTTAATATTTTACTGCTTTTTAGTATAATGTTTTGGTATATTTACTAACGACACCAAATGAATCATGTATGAAATTGGTCTTTTTCACAAGTTTATGTTTCTTAAGTGTTTTTGCTCAAGACATTTAGCTGCTCAAGTAGGTACTTTTATCTAAAGACAGCAATCCAACATAAGAATTTCGTGCCCAAATGAAGATGTTATGCATTTATGGATTAATTTGAGGTTTGAGGAAAACAAAGCCACGTGAAGCAGTTGTCAGGTGCAATTGGAATCAAGTCATTCGGCCTTATAACCAAGGTTTAAGGCCCAAAACATTGATGTAATGTCTTTCTGGAAGCCCATGAAGTACTAAAGACCCAATCGGCCGAATGCCATCCTACAACCTATTGATTAATGAAGGACAAATACAAAAAACTTCGAGAACCTTCAGTGGATATTCAGTTTTTATCCAGAATATTTATTTGATAACAATCGATCGAATGCTGATCCATTCAATCGATTGATAAGGATAAAACCAACTATTTAGGTCCTTACCTATGATTCATTCCTATCTCAACTCAATTTCTACAGCCGAATTCTCTCCTCTATTAAATGCAGAAACCACGACAGAAGAAACACACACCTCTCAATAATTTCGAGGCAAAACAGCTCACCATTTTTCATATTTTCTTCTTGTTCTTAGTTTTTCCTTTAATTTTCTATTCATAAGTGTTGTCAAAAGAGAGAAGTTTGCATCCCATGTCTTCTGATTTGGAGAAGTTTTCTAAACCCTTTTCTATAATTTATATGATTGCATTTATAATTTTTTTCATGTTTATTATCATCATGTCTGAGTAGTTTCTTAGTTAGGAATAAAGATTGTTTAAAGGGAATCATGGTTTGGCAGATATGCAATATGGTTTATGGCATGACTGGTTATGCTTGCTTTCTTATCACGGAAGTTTACATTCTGTAGGATTAATTGCGGCTAAGAAACCAGTAGGAATCATGGTTTAGTAGATATGCAACATGGTTTAAGGCATGACTAGTTATGCTTGCTTTCTTATCACGGAAGTTAACATTTTCTAGGATTAATTGCGGCTAAGAAACAATTAGAGTATGGCCATGTTCGTTTCACAATCGCTAGTGATTGTGGCTGCGACTCGCGATTGATGCTTATTGTTCATTTTTCAGTCGAACGAATATTTGTAGAGATTGATCACATCGATTGTGTGTGCCGTTCGTTTAACAGTCGCACGACAGACTACAGCGACTAATCGCAAAAAAACTCATGTAATTATTTATTAAATTACTTTTATGAAACCGAATTTATTACAATACTAGTTAAAAGATTTTAGTTCAAATGACTAAATAAAAAACATAGACCAAGACTTGAAGCATAGTTGTTTGTGCTAGAGCTGTCACTGTGTCACCGCCTGGGTTCAAGCCCAGCTTAATGCAATATTGTTGATAACAAAAAAAAAACAAAAAACATGTATAAAATAATCAAAAGAGATTTTAAGTTTAAACTATAACCAAAATATTTAATAAGGTAACTGAGATCCTCTTGCGATTTCACTTGTGATCCTATCACGCAAACCTTCCATCACTCTATCACCGGTTAGCTCATATAGAACATGTCCACCATCACCGTTAGCATTTACTTCTGTTGCTTCTTCTTCTTCGTCTTCTTATTCCGCTTCTTCTTCTTCATCATCACCATGAGCACTATAAGATTCTCTTCTTTGCCAGCGCACAAAATGGCAATCTTCCTTATGAGAATCACGTATGAAATTGTGTAGTGCCATTGTCGCAGTTATATTCGTTATCCATTTAGTTAAACCATATTTTGGATGCGTACGGCCTAAAATACTCCATTTTGGTTTCCAAATACCAAATGTCAGCTCAATCGCCGTTCGTAAACCAGAATGCCTTCGGTTGAACAACTCTCGAGTGTTTGTTGGGGGTCCTCCTCTAACAAATTAATCAAGGTGATACTGAACCTTACGATGTGGACCAAGATAACCTGTCCTAGTGGGATATCCAGAGTCTACCAAATAGTATTTTTCATTTGGTGGATGTGTAAAATGAACTTTATTCTTCGCACAATGAGTTAATACCTTTGTATCATGCGCTCTACCAGGTACACCAACATATACATATATAAACTTCAAATCAAAGTTGCATATAGCAAAGACATTCATTGTAGGTTCTTTTTTCTACCTATGTATGGCTCTGCATTTTGACTTGGAAGACAAATTGCGATATGAGTTCCATCAAGAGCTCCAATACAATCTTTGAAAAATGGCCAATACCGATTATCAATGTGATATATCTCGTATTTTACCGGTTTTTATGATTATTAACATATACTTATTTATATTTTAGAGTCTATATATTATTATTAGAGTTCAAATGAGTCATTTTAGGTGCATGGACAAGTTTTGGAGCTTTGAAATGATCTAGAAGAATTATGGAACAGAAATGGAAGCTTGAGGAGACGAAAAAGGAAATGAAGAAAAAAAGGCAAAAACAGAGGAGGGTGTCGATCGACACCAGACATATATTTTCAAGATTTCCTTAAATCCGTCCAGACCCCTATAAATACTTTACACAGCCATTGTTTAGGCTTATTGTTTAATTTACTTTGAGAGAGTTTTAGGGAGAGAGATTTCTTGAACCCTTTGTTTTTCTCTTGGATATCTTATTGCTTTCAATTATATTGCATGATGTTTTGCTTAGCTATGTCTGAGTATCTCTCTTGTTAGGCTTAGGGTTCTTAGGGTTAAGATGAATTATTGTTAGCCATAAGTCTAAATTAGGTTGAAACCCTTAATTCTTCCTCTAGATTGTGCTCACTGCTAGTTTATAGATTAGCTACACTTGAACTAAATCATGGGTTAATTATTAGACATGAAAGTGTTAATAATTGCTTGAACAAATCTTAAGAGGAGTAAATTATCTATTCACAAAGGAATTTGGTCTAGATAGTTTATGAACAATTGAACCTAGGCTCATTGGATAATTAATCCCTTAGGACTCACAAAGGAATTTGGTTTGCTAGGAATTAATTATCGATTGCATTCTCAATGGAAGTTGGTTTTCATTACAATAGATTTCATGTTTAAGAATTAAGTTGGTACATATTGTAACCGTGCGGTGTCGATCGACACAACTCTTGGTGTCGATCGACACTCGACGCGTCTGGCTACAATATTGAGTCTTTACCTGAAGTTCCCAAGGCCTAACCTTGCCTTTAATTGTCTAATACCCTCATCATTAATTTGTTAGTCACTTACAATAGTTTAAACAAAAATAAACCTTTGTCCTAGATTTAATTTAGAGTTTACTAAATTAGTTTGCAATTTATTGATCCTTGTCGATTCGATACCTTAAGTACTATAACTGAATTTTTTGTGCACTTTCAGTTAGAATACATAGGTTAAAACTTTGTGTATCAAGTTTGTGGCGCCGTTACCGGGGACCAATTAAACTTGCATACTAGTTTATTGATTTCTACTTCAGTTTTAGGATTTTATTTGCTTGTTTTCTTTGGTTTTATTTTATTTTATTTATTACTAACTAGTTTTCTTTTTGTTTTATCTTTGGTGCTTCAGGGCTAAATAGCAACAATGCTAGAAAGCAACAACAACAATGCTGCACTTCTTGAAGAGATGAGGAAAATGCAGGAGGAAATAAAACAGCTGCGCACTAATCCTCAACAAGGTGTCACCATTGGAGCTTTAGATAGTCCACACTCTTTCTACTCAAACCGAGCAGCCATATGTCTTGCTCGTGTCCTTGGTCAAAGCAATGAAGTCACGCCTCTGATGATTGCCTTGGTGAAGCAAAATCAGTTCCATGGCCAGGTTCATGAGAACCCGATGGATCATATTGATGATTATGAACGCATGTGCAACACCATCACCAATGGCGCGCCTAGTGATTACAACATGTGTATGCTATTTTCTTTCTCACTTACTTATAAGGTGGAAAAGTGGCTCAAGGCTCTACCTCTAGCATCTCTTTGCACTTAGGAAGAGATTAGAGCAACCTTTCTTGACCACTTCTTCACAAAATGTAAGACAATGGCTCTAAAAAACATGATCACTAATTTTCAGCAATTATCTGGTGAGTTTTTTTGTGAAGCATGAGAAAGATTCAAGGAGTACATGATGGAGTGTCCTCATCATGGTTACACCGATGAGCAGCTGCTAGGCCTTTTCTATGATGGTGTCAATTGGACTACAAGACTGCACCTAACTCGGCCAACAATGGTGATTTTATGACACATACCAAGGAGGGTGCCTACAAGTTGATCGAGAATTTGGCTGCCAACTCTTACAATCGAGGGATGGAATACGATAGGACCAAGAGGGTAAACACTGTTGAAGCTCAAAGGATCGAAGAACTGCGTCAAAAGCTTGATTTCATGAGGAAGGCTAATAAGAAGAGTTTCTCTTTTGCTGGAATTGAAGACATAAAGGAGGAAGTGGAAGAAGAAGATGTGAACTATGTTGGTGGCGACTATGGGCATAAATTCTCATTCAACAATGGTCAGCACAACAAGCCTTTCTACAACAAGCCGTTTAATGGTGGATATCAGAAAATAACCGGTGAAGGAAGGAACTATGGGAACATTCCATTCTCCAAAGGCTCAAGACATCGAAACAAAGTCAATGTTCGAACAACTCCTTGAAGGTCAACATAAGATGATGGTGGGATTCACTGGAAAGATTGATGATCTCTACACCAGCTTGAATGGAAAGATTAAACAGCTGACTTCTCATCTTAAGAAGACTGATCTACAAGTAGCTCAAACAGCCAAGGCAGTTCGAAGTTAAGAAGGATTCCTTCCGGGAAAGACGGATCAAAACCCCAAAGCTTTTGTCAATGCATTTGGACAATGGAGAAGAAGAGGAATCAGTGCTTGCAAGGATTAATGACCATGAGATGGTGAAGATTGGAGAATGGGATGAAGATGACAAAATTCTGCGATAAAAATATAGTAGTGTAATATATCCTATATTTTACAGGTTTTTAATATAATAAACATATACTTACTTATATTTTAGAGTCTATATTATTATTATTATAGTCCAAGTGAGTCATTTTAGGTCCATGAACGAGTTTTTGAGCTTTGGAACAATCGAGAAGAACTATGGAGTAAAATGAAACAAGCTTGAAGAGACGAAAAGGAAACAAAAAAAGGGAAAATCAGCAAGAGGTGTCGATCGACACCCTACAGAGAATCAGCCAGATTTTCTAATTCTCAAGATAAAGATTATTTCCAATTCTTTTATGTTAATTCCCTAATTCTAAAATCCGTCCAGACCCATATAAATACTTTTACAGCCATTGTTTAGACTTTTGCATTATTTTACTTTGAGAGAGTTTTTGGGAGAAGATTTCTTAAACCCTTTTATTGATTATTATTGATTTCATTGATTATTGCATGATAAATTGCTTGGCCATGTCTCATTAGTTTATTAGTTAGGTTTATGGTTCTTAGATTAAGATGATTTTCTATTACCTTAGCTTAATTTATGAACCATTAATTATCTCTTCTCTTATATTGTTCTTAATGCTATACTTTAGTTTGATCATCTAGAGTCTAGATCATAGGGAATTGAGAGTGCTAATAAATTGATGGAATCAATCTTAAGAGAGTTAGCTATCTTTTCTCAGAGAGAGTTGGTTTAGAATAGCTAGTGAACAATTGAATCAGTTTTTTAATGCTAGTTTAAATTCCATAAGATTTCTCAGAGAGATTTGGTCTTTCTAGGGTTTAAACTAAGATAGTTAATCTCAGCGAGAGTTGGATTGCTTGTTTGCATTTTTCATGTTCTATAGTTAAGGTTTCTTAAGTTTTGCACTTCTGGTCTCGATCTACACCACACCAGTGTCGATCGACACCGTTCGTATTTAGGTCCAGAATTGAGTCTTAGTCGAAGTTCCCAAAGCCTAGCGTTTGTTTTAATTGATTTAAATTCCTTCAAATCACATAGTGTCTGCTTTAGTTAGTAAAACTTAAAACCATCACTCTTGCTTTAGTTTAGAATTTAATAAATTAGTTTGTTAAGTTATTCAGTCTTCGTGGATTCGATCCTGAAGTACTATAACTGATATTTGTTGTGCACTTGCAGTTAGAAATACATAGGGTAAAACTGTGTATCAAATTTTTGGCGCCGTTGTCGGTTACCAAATTAAACTTGCATACTAGTTTTTTGAATTCTATTTTATTTGTTTGTTTTCTTTGGTTTTTTTTTTATATATATATTACTAACTAGTTCTTTTTATTCCTTTTACTAGTGGATGACCCGCGGTTCGCGCGGACGTCTATATACTGTGATTCATATAATCAAAAATTGTTATTGTTTTGGATTACCATCACCTGCTTCCCGTAAGATGCATCTGACAAATCCATCAAACTTCTTAAAACTTCTACTATCGTCTTTTCATCTTGAACACATATTCATCCACCAGTCCGGATCACCTGGTAACCATCAAAATGAAATATTTGTACCATTTTCTGATTTTCGTACCTAGCTAGTGGTTTTCCTTATGATATGAGTGTAGCAAACAAATTTAGAATGTTTCATCCATTCATCCTCTAGAAAATCATATTGAACATGTTATTGTTTTGGGTTACCACCGTTTGCTTTCGTGACATATATTCTCACAAGTCACACCCTTTAAGTTTCTTAAAACTTCCTCAAGCTTCCTTCAATTTTTTTTTCCTAAATGTCTGCCATATATTCTCACAAATCACTTTGAAACATCCATGCAAATAATAAAAGTATGTCCTAAACAATGACTAACCAATTAATTCTTCTCCCAACTCATCCAATAACCTAAAATGACTCATTTGGACTCTAAAACACAAATAAGACTCGATTAAACCATATATATCATGGGTAAAAACGTGTAAAATTCATGATATGTCAATCCTCTTGTTCAGCGTGTGGAGGTGCAATGACACAATTTCTCATGTTTTTGTTTCATTGTCCCTTAGCAACACAAGCTTGGCAAAGGTCTGGTATAAGTGTACCTACATTGGGGTTCTCCTTGAACTCAGTGTTTCTCAACTTTCATTACCTTGTTACACATGCTAACGCACAAGGTAAAACGATGGGATTTGCTTGGTTGTTATTGTATATATGGAAGGATCGAAATGCTTTGGTTTTCGAGAATACTAGTTGGACAATGGAGTTGATTCTCAAACGAGGTTCTTAGAATGGTCAACATCTAACAACATCGATGTGGCCTGGATTTTAAGAGACTCAAATGGCGATGTCTTACTTCATAGCCGGAGAGCTTATTCCTTTGTTGCATCAAGATTGCAAGCTGAGATTTTGGGACTTTTGTGGGCGGTGGATACCGTGGAAATTTGCACCAGTCTTATGTTATCTTTTAGTTGTCCTCAACACAAGCAGTGGACACGATTGTACATCCAAATCAATTTCCTTCTCTTTGGAATTTGTTAGCTCATATCCAAACTCATCTACGCGCCATTAATGGCTGGAAAAGAGAGTATGTGCATGAGTCTTCTAAACATATTTCGTTGAAGGTTGTGGCTAGTGTCACTGCAGAGAACCATTCACAATCATATTTATCGATTGGTGGCCCTAAATGGTTGTCCCATCTTTTGGTTAACGAGGCTTATCGTTGAAGTCTTCATGTGTTTATTTTTCAACATACTTCAGTTGTAAATTACTGGTTAGGTTACTTTCTCTTTTCATCTTTGTATTGATGGTTCATCCATCACACTCTTTATTGGTTAATACGATTTCTTGTGGCGAAAAAATGATCCTAATAACAAGGGTATTTTACATATTCTAAATATCTTAATTATATTAAAAGAGAAGGTTTTTGTGCTGAGTTGTCATCACCTCATTTTTTGAGCTTTTCCGGTTTTTTTAATTCCTATATTTCTTACTTTTTCTTTTCTAAATTCATTTTCAGTTCTAAATTTTTTTACCATATATTTTACTATATAATTTAAAAAAAAGAAAATTAAACTAAAAGTGATTAGGGAAAAAAAACAAATTTTATCAATATTGTTTTTTTACGTTTGATTACATATGACACTATTTTATGTTATTCATAAGAAGCATTAATTGAGGTATATATAACACATTAAAAATGTCTTGTCAAATTATTTTAAAGATCGACTAACATACAAAAGAATGATATTATATGATTGAAATTGATAATTAATGAGGTGAAGAGAACACATTTTTCTTTATATATGTGATGTTTTTAAATATAAAATTAACAAAAAATAAGTTAAGTGTATCAAATAACTTTCAATTTGACCAGGACTTGTAGCCTAGTGGTTTGTGCTAGAGCTGTCACTGTGTCACCGCCTGGGTTCGAGCCCAGCTTGATGCATATTATGTTGTTGACAAAAAAAAAAATAAATAAAATAAAATAACTTTCAATTTAAGATTAATATATAAATTACTTTTGCGTATATTTAAAAATAATTTAATATTAGTTATTGTGAAATTTAAGGTGTAGTAAACATTAAAAGTAATCAATGATGTAGAACAGTAATTGTTGGTATCACATGTCATAATTTGAAGAGAGGTGGGGTGAGGTGGCACTCTAAGAAGAGAGTAAACTCTCCTTTATATGTATCAAATAACTTTCAATTTAAGATTAATATATAAATTACTCTTGCGAAAACATGTCTTTTCAAATTCAATTATATATTTAAAAATAATTTAATAGTAGTTATTGTGAAATTTAAGAGTAAACATTAAAAGTAATCAATGGTGTAGAATAGTAGTTGTTGGTGCCACATGTCACAATTTGAAGAGATGTGAGGGTGAGGTGGCACTATAAGAAGAGAATAATCTCTCCTTTATATATATACTAGTGGTTGATTCACGCTACGCGTGGGATGTGTTAATCTTCTTTTTTCATTTGTTTTGTTCTCGAGATAACGATGTTTCACAGATAATCTGGTAATTGTAGTATAGATTTGGATCCCATATTTTTAAAAATTGTATATGATACATAGTTTTTGTGATTTACTATTTGAAAGTGTATTGTATAACTGTAAACTTGATATAGTAAAACAAATTCATCATTATATTTTGTTAAGGTTTTTAATCACTGTTTTGGTTTGCGATAATGATTTTTTGTTTTTTCGTTTTTCTAACTCTTATATTTACTGGTTAAAATCTTAATTAAGTCAATAGTTTATTATTGTGTTGGAAAATATAATAAGTTGTCTATAAATACTGACTCTAGTAAATGATTATTTATCTCTTTACCACCATGAAAATATGAAATAATTGCTAATCATTTAAATATTTCCAGTTATTGTAAGATCAAATTTTATATTTTTCACATATTTAAATTTGTTCATTTTTAATATATGCCGTCTCATATTTTAAGAGATTGATTGTCTCTCTAGTACTCTTCTTGGGCTTTGAAGATATTTTTCCTTCCCATTATGTTTTATTTCACTAAAGAGAATTAACAATGACGATATTTGAATGTATACATATCAAATTGACTGGTATTATTATATTTTGTTTCTTTTAATCAATTTTTATCTTAATAGTTAGAAATATTGACGTGAACATTTGTTAATTTAATAGGTTATGATTTGTGTAAAGTAAAATAATAAAATGTTTATAAATATAACATATTATATAAAATTAAACTTAGTGTTTATTAATCACCATAAATTGTGAAATGGTAGTCAAGTTCTTTTAGAATTGTGATTAATGTTTAAAACATAATTAATCTGTTTAAAACGATCAAACATAATTATCTCTGTTTCAAGATAATGTTTCTCTCTTCCCAATTATGGGAGCTAATAATGGAAAGTTAAACTTATTGCCTTTCATAAAATTTCCCATATTTTTCATATTGATAGTTGATGTGCGAAACATATTTGATATCTTCCACATGATTAACTTTGTTAGTTATTAGAGAATGTCATTTGAGATTTTAAGAGACCGATTATCTCTTTTCAATTATGAGAGATAATAGTAGATTTATTTTCATTGAGAAATTAAAGATTGTCTATCTTCCTATTATTTTATGTTCTAGGGTTAAGTTGAGGATCTATATATAGTGGTGATATATAAATAAACATATTGGATTAACTAATTTTGTTTTATGTAATTTTAAAAAAAAATTCTACTAAAATAGTTCAATATAAAATTCTAATTCATTGTTTTAGATATAATAAAGTTGGTACCATATGCGTTATGATTTAAATTCCTTTCAATTCATTACTTAATANGCGTTATGATTTAAATTCCTTTCAAGTCATTACGTAATATAATTTTTTTTCAGCAACCTAAATATTGATTATATCGGTTCAGAGTCATTATTTTATATTAATAAAAATACTTAGTTTTAGACTGTGAATTTTTAATACTAATATTTTATATGATTTATATATTTTTAGAGTTGATATCATGAATGCATTTTCAAATTCCTTTTGTAACTGAATATATTAGTACAAAAGTATGTTTAAAATGTTAAATAGATGTTGAATTAAATTATTTTGAATAAATTAAATATGAAAATAATGTAGCATCCATGTAGATGATAATGTGTCATCACCAGAAGAGAAAAAAACCTAACTTTATAGATATATATATATATATATATATATATA
>OVAP01006623.1:0-11575 GCA_900406295.1 Aurinia saxatilis
TTGGCTGAGGGTATTTGTGAATATGGAATAAAACTTAAGGGTAGGAGAGGTATTGATTCCCACCCTAATGTCTTTCTGGATAAGGATAATGCATATAACTCTGACTGTCAACTATATTAGGTTAATATGTTTAAGGTCCCACCATTTGAGTTTGACCAGGGATTACGATTATCATTTTTTATTTACTCATTTATTTGTGGCTATGTCTTATATGGTTTACCAAATACGGTTATTTTTTTCGTCGTCAAAACATTTTATTGAAACTGTGGCCAAGGCCCATTACAACATAGAAATCCTAGTATATCGAAACTGTGGCCAAGGTCCATTACATTATAACTATTTGTTTTAGAGTGTTGGAGTATGTGATTATAAGCTCATAAAGAATTTATAATGGTTTAAATATACACCAACTTATATAAAACATCACACGACATCACAATCTATAGTATTTTGGTCTAAATCATCAAACCATTAACGGATATTAGTTTTTCCGTGAGATTTGCTGATGTGGCATTGTTGTGATGGATTTTGATGACATGTCAGACCGGGTAACATCATTGAAACTGTACGGGATGAGTTAGATTCAACTGTAATGACTGGAAGCATGTGGTGGAAGCTGCCATATGAACCGATACGAGATAAGAAGTCATTGTGGAAAGATGAATGATTTCTCTTGGACCCCCCATTTTTGCCAATTTATTTTGGTAATGTTCATACAAAAATGGTTACTGTTCACAATAGAGTAAAAATGGATTATTGTTCACTCAAAAACCTTATTGTTCATGGCAGTAATAGCTTTAAATATTTTTTCTTTGTCATCTTAAGATTAATAGATTTATTATTTAGATTGCTTGTTATTTTATTTATTTTCTTAAGTATTTTGGAGAATTTCTGTTTTATAAACTGTTTTTGGATACCTAAAGTCATTCGAATGAGAATGTTTTTTATTATATTTATTCATAATTCATAATTATATTGAAGGTCCCATTTTTTTTTTTTTCTGGAGCCTCCATTTTCTCAGATCCGGCCCTGGAGACATCGAGCAAAAACATCTAGAGGATTAATGAAACTTGCAAGTGGACATTTTTTGTAGATATCTTCATAAAAGAAGGGGCTGGTGATTCATTCATTCCTGAAGATGCTGATGATGATGAAGCCGAGGAGAGTACAGAGGATTTAGACTTTCAGAGGATGAAGAAGACACTGAGCGGGACTGTCCTTGGAAGATTTATTGTTCCCTTTGTAATTGGCTAATGGTTGGTTTATGCTTTATTGGGGAAGACAAAATTGGTTCATGTTCAATTTTGGAATCAATGTTTTTTGTTCAATTTTTTGTCTAGAACTCTGGTTTAATTATTTAATTTGGGTTTTGTCCCATCAATATTGGGTGTGGCCCAACAAAAAAAAAATGATGTGGATACGGATATGGCATCAAAGTCCAACACAACAATGCAACATCAGCAATTCTCACGAAAAAACTAACATCAGTTAACGGTTTGATGATTTAGACCGAAATACTATAGATTGTGATTTCGTGTGATGTTTTATATAAGTTGGTGTATATTTAGACCATTACGTATTTTTTTGTGAGTCTATAGTCACATACTCCAACATTTGGTGTCTAAATAGGCAGCTTTTCCTTTTTTATATAACGATGTCTCACACATATTTTTATAATTTTAGTATATTTTTAAAAAAGAATTTTGCGGTATTGTTTGAAAATATCTATTCTACATAGTCTCTGCGAGTTATATGATATACTATTTAAAAATATATTGAAAACTTTTTGTCATGATACTCCATAACTATATATATCTCACGTTATTCTACCAAGATTTTTAATCATAGTGTGTAATCCTGATTTTTTTAATTGTTAAATATATTGATATGAATTTGGATTAAGTTAATATTTTATGATTTGTGTTGGATAAGATAATTAATTATCTATAAATTTAGAGTCCAATATCTTATTACAAATTAAAATGATTGTTTCAATTTTCCACCACCATGAAAATGTGAAATAGTTGCTAAATATTTTGAAATTTGTAGATATTTTTAAGATCAAGTTTTTAGTTTTTTACATACTTAATTTTGTCATTTTGAATATATGTCGTCTGAGATTTCAAGAGACTAATTATTTTTATTTTTTTGTTTGTTTCTTATGCACATACCAGATGAGTTGTTGATCGAGCATCGTTAAGTTAGGTCAATCGTTAAAATATGTAATGTATTAGTATAAACTAATTATTTTATTATTACATGAAATTTTAAAGGTATGAGTTTTTAGTTTTATGTAATATAAATAAAGTGTGAAATATATTAGTTTAAAAGAATTATTAATCCTATTATTTTTCATGAAATTATAATAGGAATAATATATTAGTATAAATGAACTATTTTAGTATTTTATTAGATTCTAATGGTATAAGTTTTTAGTTTTATGATTTATGTGAGTAATAACTTTTCAAATTCCTTTAATCATTATGTTCAATCTCATATATAGTTAATATAAAAAAAGATTTGATTAATAAACGATCTAAAACTATTTTGAAAAATATAAAATATTAATACTATTATTGTTTCATGAAATTATAATTGTGTAAGATTCAATTTTATAATTTATAATAGAAGTAATGTCATTTCAAATTCATTGAATCATCATGAGCTAATTACATAAGTTGTTGATGTTTAGAGTTAAATTTTATTTAATAAATAATGAAAATTAATCATACAAATGATGTGTGTGCTTAGTTCGCAGCATGATGTGTGTTCATCAGAAGAGAGAAAATATTATTTTATGTATATAGATAAGCCCATAGAGATTAGAATAAATTTAAGCCCACATAATGAATAAAACATCTAAAATTACAAAAAAAATCTGCTTTGAAGGGCTATGTGGCGCTTCTTCAACTTCTGGAGGTTCTGATCGACAACTTCATGGATCCACCGCCTAAACTCCTCTTGAGCCCGATCACTGGATTTTCTGTTCCACCTGAATAAGCCCTTAATTTATCAGATGTAGTGACTCATTAGAAAGTTTATACAACTCGACAAACTTCTAATTTCCACATCAACTAGAACAAATAAAACAAAATACCTTGAGCTTCAAACCGAGGAAAACTTAACCCTATAATCAACGGGACGAGATTTATTTTCGTCGGAGTTAAAGAACCCAAGCAAAGGTGGAGAGGAAATTTTTATATCCGGAATAAGCTTTCCCAATTTATTGAAAAGCTTGAGGATAAACAGAAAGGCAGACAAAAACCGAAGAAACTCGGATTTATAACCGCAATCTGCAGGAGAAACTGATCCGAAAACAGTCGGAAACAACCAGAAGGTACACAGAAAGATGAAAGAAAGACTACTACAATATATACATGGGAGAAAAGAGCTCCGGTTCCGGCTTTCGTTGGTCACCGGAGAAACCCGGAACTTTCTTAAAGCTTATACCAACACTAAAAAGTCTAAACACAAAAGTGTAAACACCTTGTAAGCGAAAAAAGACAAAAAGCCAAAGCTAAAAATAGAGAAAAAGAAAGGGTTAAGTAGTGTGGAATAGAACAAAAAAGGCTAGACATTATGAAAAGAACTCTCTAGGTGATTGGGTAAAATGAGAAAGGGAAAAATCCAAAAGGATTGAGAGGTTTGAGAAAAGAGTGGGATGTTAAGCGTTGGGAAATGGTTGAATGGAAGAAAACCTTGTAACATCAACACATCTTTTCTCGATTGCTTTTAGATTTAGAGTTATGCTTCATTTGAGATTAGTAATTAAAGCATAAACCTCTAATATAAAATGCATTGGACATTTTTCCTACCAAGCCAAATGAGTTTGATCGCTCGTACATTCTTGAGACCGCACACATTCCGTTTAATGAATGTCAAAGGGGAAGTCGATTTGAATCTTGTTGGAGCTTAGCTTAGTCATTATAGAAGGATGTACTATATATGCTTGAGCACGGATGAGTAAGGAATTCCTTTGTGAAAAGCTAGCGTTTCTTCGAATTGATACTTTATTTTCAAAAATTTCATCATGATTGCTTTGAGTCCCCACCTTCAAACTCTTCCTTCGGATAAATTTTTTATTGTTTAGTTGCGGATAAGGTTAAGTTTGGGGAAAGTTGATGTGTTGCATTTAGATACCATTTTAGCCTAGGTTTTTAGTCTTTTATCATCCATTTGTTGCATAATCACCTTGCATTGCATCATTTACACTCATTTGTCACAAACTATTTAGGATTGCATCTTTTAGGAAAATAGCATTTTGCATGCATATTCATGTGCATTAGGTACAAAATTAAGAACAAACCAATGGAGCTTCTCAAGATGCTTAGGAGTGTTATGGAAGGTTCTAGAGGAGTTTGGTGAATTTTGGAAGAGTTTGGGACAGTTTTGATAACTTGGGAAAATGTGAGCTAGAAGGCTCCATCCAAAAGGTCTCAGGTTGAAGCACAAATGATGGTCTTAAACTTACCCTATGGAGCTGAAAATTTGTGAAGATTTAGAGGAATTAGTTAGCTTGTACGCGAACTTGGAATCACTTGATTTGAAGTTAATATGAGGGAATTATGGATTTTACACTGAAGACTGGTATTATGAGCTCCAAAGTGGAACAAGAGGAGAAGGAGCAGCCAGATTGGACTCACTGCCTGAAATCCTCACCCACTCTCATTGCACACAAATTTCCCAAGTCCCTGTGCTGACAGATCGGACTCACTGTCCGATCTGGCCGTCCGATTTCAGATGCACGGAATTGCCTTTCCATTTTTTATGTTGACCTTATCTTAATTTTGTTGACTCTCTGCTTCTTATCATTAAATACCTTTTTGCTTTCACTTTTCTAAAAAAGCTTATCTCTTTAAAGAAAACCACAAAACTCTCTCTTGTAATTCTTTTGGATCTTGTTCTTAAAGTTTAAGGATTTGATTATTGTGTTTGGGAAAACTATTAATCTCTTCTTTTTGATCATGATTATGATCATTGTCTTAGGCTCTAACTGGTGATCACTATAGGAACAAAAGGAATGATGAAGAATAAGAATGAGAGGAATGAAAAGGAACAAAATTTGAGGAATGAAAAGGAATTGTAAAAAAAAAAGTGGTTCCTTTTGTTCCTCCTCGAATTTGATTGGGAATATTTTTGTTCAGTAATTCTCTGCAGGAGGAAGAATGAAGAGGAACGAAGAGGAATCACAGGAACCAAAAGTTCCTTACAAATGGTGTAATTTTTAAGGAACGGAAAGGAATTCAATATTCCTCTTCATTCTTTTCCCTTTTAGTGGTCACCATTTGGAACTTTAGTCTCTTTTGATTCTATGATCATGAGTGAGTAGTCTCTCTATTTATTGATGGGTTTAATATATTATGGGTGATTAGTGTGGATCTTGTGGATTAGGGTTAGTTTTAATTGTTCCTTAAGCATCTTGTGTGATTAATGGTATTCCTTCTTTAACTCATTATGAAATAGATCATAGACATTTCATACACTTACCAAGTGTTTGATGAAATGCTTGAATGAACAAAATGCTTTGCTATGTCACGTTACCCATTGGGAAATGAGTTCATGTGCTTAGTGGTTGATTAGTGAGGGGTGTTGAAATGGTATAGTGAGGGTGTTGGTAAGGGTGGTGTTGGAACGAAAATTTGGCGGTTGAAATGGTATAGTAAGGATGTTGGAAATAAAAGTAGAGGAACCACAGTATTATGTGTGTGTACCGAAATTCACACAACCACAAACTTTTATAAACGAAACTTGTGAGGGATCGTCGACTATCTTTTTGTATGAATCACTTGCAAATATGACAATGGAGACAGTAAAGAGAACGAACAGCATTTATGAACGAAAGACAGAACGGAAGAAAAAGATAAACAGACAGAATTTGGAACGGAAGACAAAAAATATTGATGAACACGAATTTTATTGTTGGATATCTCTAGGGTTCGAGAGGTTAAAAGATTACAAGATATATTATGAGTTATGACTAGCAAAGTATTTATACCCTCAGCTAAACCATCATAGGTCGTTGGGCTTTTCATGGGCCACCTTCCGTTTCTTGCAGATAGCTTCTTCGATAGTGTCCTTTTCTCCAATATGAATCTATAAACTTCCGTATCATCGATGATCCTCCGAAAACTTCCTTTTTCGCCGTAAAACGGAGAAAAACTTCCTTTTTTGTAGATTCACCTTTGATCCTTCTCGAATCTTCTAGAATTGCAGTGAATAATCGGTCTGAAAGGCTACGCTCGAATATCAGCCCATGATGGATTATCAGACGATTTAGCTTGTCAAGAGTGTATTTGGACTCGTATGTCGCATTTCGTGATAGTGTGAGAAGATGTTACTTCGTGGATCGCATGTTCTCGTTGGAACTAAGATGTTTGGCTTGATACGATCCACGGAATGGCGTTGAACTTGATGACCATGTTGTCCCGTGACCCGTCATGCATGCATGGGTCACGGGAAGTGTTCGGAGGCTAGAGTGGCGAGCTACGACAATAGCCAGGTCACGGGAGGAGCTTGTGGAGAGAAGAGGCGAGCTACAACCCTTCTAGGTCACGGGATGTGCTCGGAAGACAAAGAAACGACCTGTGGACCATGTCTAGGTCGCGGGTACAAGACGGAGAGGTAGATGCGAGCCATACCTTAGTCGAGTCGATCGTGGGACACGCAACAAAGCCGAGCAGCGAGCCAGATGGTCAAGCGGATCGCAGGATGAATCCATGAAGGGAAGTCGCGAGCCGAGCGTGGCTGCCAGGTTGCGGGAAGGTGAGATGAACCAAGTGGCTAGCCACATCACGACCTCAAGTCGCGGGACGCGATTTGACCGAAGACTTGCGAAGGAAGAGGCAATGTGGACATGGTCGTTGAGTCGCGACAAGGCATGAGGAGAGAACGCATGAGCAGACCTGGTTCGTGGGTCGCGATTTGGCTCCCGGAAGGAGTCTCACAAGCTGTACGTGGTTTCCAGGTCGCGGGAAGGCTTTTTGATGATGATCCGCGACGTGAGACTACTTTGCAGACCACAACAAGCTTTCTCCGTTCTTAGCGCAGGTTTCTCTGTACATCGCAAAGACTCACGTTTGACCCTTGATAATATAGTCATCGTTGTGCAGAGCATTGCCCATGAATTGATACTTAGTCGTTCTTTTGCTATCAATCTCGAGGGGTGGAATCCGACCCCCACATTATGTGTCAGTTTCTGATTTGCTGCATTGTTTTTTCTTTTTTATGTTTTCTTTTATTTCATCCCAGTTATTTGAGATCAATTATTTCATGGGTTAATTTGTGTTCTGAACCAAAATGGGCCTCTAAATTGGTCAACTAACTATTATACAAAATTTTAACCTCAAGTATTAACTGCTGGTGCACAGCAAATTCAGTTATATTACTTAAGAATCGAATGCACGAAGACCGAATAAATTGCCAATTAATTAAAAACTCTAAATTAAATTAGGACCAGGGGTTCTAAATTGACTTACTAGTGCAAGTAACAAGTAAATTAAGGTGAGGGTTGTAAATAATTAAAGGCAAGGTTAGGCGTTGGGAACTTTGGGAAAAGAATCCAAATTGTCGGCAAAACATGTCCAATGTCGTTCGACACTAATAGTGGTGTCGTTTGACACGCACGGTAAAATCAGGTACCACTTAATTCCTAAACATGAATAAAGTGTAAAGTAAACCAACTCTCGTTGTGATTACTATCTTAATTAAATTCTTAGCAAACCAAATCTCTTTGTGAATCCTAAGGAATTAAACTAGCAATGAGAACCTATTCAATTGTTCACAAGTTTCTAAGCGAGATGTTTTTGAAAATAGAAACTTGCTTTTCTAAAATTTAATTTCATAAATTATTAACACTATCGTGTTTAATAATTACCCTATAATCTAATTCAAAATGGCCAACCTATGAATTAGCATTAAACATGATCTAGAAGAAAAACTAAGGGTTGAAATCTAGTTTAGACTTATGGCTAACAAAAATTCATCTAAATTCTAAGAACTCTAAGCCTAACAAGTGGATTTCTCAGACATAGCTAAGAAAAACATCATGCAATTGATAAGATATCATTTTCCCGGTCATTTGTAGCTACCAAAACCTTTCGCTAACTACAAACCACTAGATGTGATTGTTGTATAGTTTGAGGATCGAATCCACTAAAGGAGAATAACTAACATGTTAGGCACACTAAATCCTAATTAAGCTGCAACAATAAAAAGGTGTTTGGTTTTCAATTTCAATTCTAAAACATGCAATAACTAAGTGAACTATTAACCAATAAATAAAGACAAGAAATAAAAGCAAACAAGAACACTAAGCAAGCTAAAAATGGTTTATGTATCAATAAAGATGAATATTGACCGATGTGTAACGGCAATATTGATCAAGGTTAAAGACATTGTGGAGGCTAGCTTTGTAAACATGAAACACAATCCTAGGCAAAGGACCACTAATCTATTGATTAACCCAAATCTCTTTGGTGTTAATCCCTTTGAAAGTCATTAATGTGACTAATTTCCCAATTGTCAATCAATGAAATCTAAGCAAGAAAACTCAAGCTCAATCAACCACTAAGCAACTTAAACTCATTTTCCAATGGCTAATATGACAAAGCATAAAATTTTGTTCATTCAACATTTCATCAAACACTTGGTAGGTGTGTGAAATGCATACGATCTATTTCTAAGTGACCAAAGAAGAAATAACATCAATCGTACAAGATGCTTAAGGAAACAATAAATATTAACCTTAATCCACAAGATCAACACTAATCACCCATTAATCTACGAAGCTCATCAATCAAAAGAGAGACTACTCACACATAATCATAGAAACAAAAGAAATCAAAAGACTAGACATGATTAAAGAAGAGATTAATAGTTTGTCAAACCAAAAATCAAATCATTTAATCTTAAGATCAAGATCTAAGAGGATTACAAGAGAGAGTTTTTGGATTTCTCTCATTGGAATGGAGCCATTCGCCACATTTATAGCCGGAGCACCACCAAGAGGGTGTTCATAATGCTCTCGTTTCCATCATCGAACGATTTCATTTTGTTGGAGATATTTGCGACTTAAGATGACTCGCTGTCGCAATTGATGGACTCTCTGCCGTCGCCACCGTGGAACACAGAGAAGATGGATGGCGCATGAGAATGAGAGAAGAGGATTGATCAGAGTTGAGGAAGAATCATTAGAAATTGATGGGGAAAAAGGAAAATTAGAGCCCGATAAATCTCACAATTAAACTGGATTCGGGTATAAGTATGGGTCTTTAGTTGGATCATGTAATTATTCAGATTCAGCAAAGTTAATTCGCCTTTAACCATTTTGTTTTCAAATAAAAATGAAAAATAAATGATATGTTATAACAAGTGTATTTTAGATTACAATTTTTGATAGAGGGGCATATCAGCACTTGATCCATTAAGAATATGTGAATCTTGGATGCAAGGGAAGGGCTGACAGATTTTCTAAATCTTGAGAATCTGTGAATCGATCAGTGTGGGTGTGTGAACAACAGATCTAAACACTCTCTGTCCATGTGGAGTAGATCAAGGGTTTCCAGGCCAAAGGAACCAGCACCAGAGGAGCGCAGATAGCAGATTGGATCAACAAATATAGCTTGTTGTGGAGCTGGAACAAGAGCGAGAGCTTGAGGGTGGTGAACCTTACCAAGGTTAACAACAGCAAATTAGAGCCTGTCCGGGGAGTGGGAAGTTCCAGAGATTAATGACGTGAGACCGTGATATATGGAGGCCTTATACTATCCGGCGACTAAGACGTAATTGGAAGTGCTCGCCATATCCGTATAGAAGAAAGAGAGACATTTTTTCTCCAATTCTCCATCCTTCCGGCTTGCTCAAAGGTAATTAATTCCTCCTTCCATTTCCCTAGGGTTTCGATTTACTTCTTTTGATTCGTTTATAGTGTATGCGTAGGTTAATCGGAAGATCTGTCGCTAGATATCGAGAGAGATCGAACAAACAAGTCAAAAGAACTTTTGTCTATGATTTGCACTCTGGTTAGGTGAGTTTGAGGTTTGCACTTGTTCATGAGACCTGGCTTTTGGAGAAAAAAAAAAGAAGGATATCTTCTCTGTTTTTCTTTTCCTTTTTAAAACAAAAGGAAATTCCACCGAGTTGTCTTGCTTTTCCTTTTCCTTTGTTCGATCCTTCTAATTCTCTTCTTTTCTTTGTCTTGGATTTGACTGTAACGAAAAATCAAAGGATGGACATGGTCAGTGAGTTGGCGGATGACTTGATATTGAAGACACTTTCATCACTTTCTTTCAAAGATGTGGTAGCCACGAGTGTCTTGTCCCAAAGGTGGCGGTCTCTATGGAAGTTTGTGCCAAAACTCAAGCTTGGTCAAGCTGAATGTGCCTCGACATATTGGCCTTGTATTTCCAACTCTTTCGCTTTTTTAAATCCTCAGGTTCTAGATAGCTTCGATTTCAAGCTTATATCAGACGAGTATAGGATCAATGCATGGTTTGAACTCACAGTTTATTGTCGTTTGAGAGAGCTGAGAATCGAATTGCTCTACACATCCTTGGAATTACCTTTTACCTCCATGCTCTGCAGTACCCTCCAGACCTTGGTTCTCAGTAAACTACATCTCGTCGATGTTCCCGCTTTTGTTTGTTTGCCATCCCTCAAAGTTCTTGGCCTTTTATCCGTCAATTTCTCACATGACGAATCTGTTCAACTTTTTTTGAAGATATGTCCGGTTCTTGAAAATTTGGTTGTGAGACGATCCACATTTGTCAGTGTGGAGATTTTCATTATCAATGTGCCTACTTTGAGGAGTTTATCTATCTATTATTCAAGGGGGGGGGGGGGNGTATGTAAACCTGCTGGTGTTCAATTGTTCACAAGTTTCTAAGCGAGATGTTTTTGAAAATAGAAAACTTGTTTTTCTAAAATCTAATTCCATAAATTATTAACACTATCGTGTTTAATAATTACCCAATAATCTAATTCAAAATGGCCAACCTATGAACTAGCATTAAACATGATCTAGAAGAAAAACTAAGGATTGAAATCTAGTTTAGACTTATGGCTAACAAAAATTCATCTAAACCCTAAGAACTCTAAGCTTAACAAGTGGATTTCTCAGACATAGCTAAGAAAAACATCATGCAATTGATAAGATATCATTTTCCCGGTCATTTGTAGCTACCGAAACCTTTCGCTAACTACAAACCACTAGATGTGATTGTTGTATAGTTTGAGGATCGAATCCACTAAAGGAGAATGACTAACATGTTAGGCACACTAAATCCTAATTAAGCTGCAACAATCAAAAGGTGTTTGGTTTTCAATTTCAATTCTAAAACATGCAATAACTAAGTGAACAATTAAACAATAAATAAAGACAAGAAATAAAAGCAAACAAGAACACTAAGCAAGCTAAAAACGGTTTATGTATCAATAAAGATGAATATTGACCGATGTGTAACGGCAATATTGATCAAGGTTAAAGACATTGTGGAGGCTAGCTTTGCAAACATGAAACACAATCCTTGGCAAAGGACCACTAATCTATTGATTAACCCAAATCTCTTTGGTGTTAATC
>OVAP01006626.1:0-11574 GCA_900406295.1 Aurinia saxatilis
AACAACAGCGGTTGAAACAGCAGCAGCGGCAGCGTTTGAAACAGCAGCAACGTTTTCGTTGTTATCAGCCATTATCGTTTGTTTGATTCTGTATATAGAAAAAATATAAATGGATTAGATAATCAGAAATACTGTAAATATTTATGTACTAAATATTTACATAAATAATTATTTAAGCGTAAAGCTAAATAATTGGATAACGTTTGCAGACTCGCTGTAGAAGCGTCTGTATAAATCGTTTTCATGTTCATTGTTTCGCAAACTCGCTTTGAAAGCGTTCGCGGAAACAGAACCGATAGATCATGAAAATGATCGTGTAAACTTCTCGCGGAAACAGTCATGAATCGCAAGAACCATTTACATATATAGAGAGTTGCAGATGGATAAGACTCGGTGGTGCAACCACTCGCACACGAATTGCGGAGCTGTTGAAGCAACCACTCGCACATGAATTGCGGAGTCGTTGAAGAGTTTTATCTGTTCCGAAAAAATCGGAACATCTTATCAGAGTTGAGCTGGGCCAAAAAGAAATGGGCCGGAGCCCACAAGCCCGCGAGCCTACGAGGCGCGCCCGGCCCGGTTCGGTTCGGCGCGCATGTGGGGATTGCCCCCAACCCTCCTATCATCCATGTGTGTCTCTTAAACATTTTGAACCTTGTCTAAGGTGGGGGAATATATAAGAAACTCAAAAAAACCCCTCATTTCCGATGTGGGATATTTTTCACAATTTTTGAACCATCCCAAACACCCAACTTCAACCATTCATTTCTCATTCAATATTACTTTTTTTTTACGTGTGAGTACACCATCTTGTAGTGCTCGTTACCAGCTTTCCAACGAGCTATCGACCCGAACATTTCGGCAAGCCATTTGGCCGGAAAACGGTCGGAAAGTCGCCGGAACAGTGCAAGTGTCAAAAACTGTATTTTTCTGCTATTACAGAAAATTTAGTTCCAATATATGTTACCCATGAGCGCCACTCTTTTGAGTTATTGTACATAATAACCCTTAATCATGTCCTTGCTCTTCCATTTGTCCGTGCGCATGACTTTTATTTCTGGTAAAGAGCTACGAACCATAATCAACTTATTCACATATTTTCTGAGGAACTATTTTTTTTGTTAAAATATAGTGTTAAAAAACTTTTGTTGGGTAAATAGTAAATTGTAACTTAAACCGAGAATAAACCGGTTGGTCAGACACCGACATTAGTCTACAACATTACGACAATATTTGGTACAATGTTTTGGAACGTGGGCCTATATATTTATTTTCATGACAACCATACCAACCCATACTATGCCCTATTGAATGAAAAACTATATTATTAAAATAATTTCGTTTTCTCTAGATGTGTGATAGAGAGGTTGGGATAATCATTCAATTTATCATTTGATCAAAACTGTAGTTGCATTTGGTGACAGGCAACTTTTTCTCCCTACTTTTCCAAATCTGCCCTTTCCTCACCAGACCACACTGCATGTCTCATGTGTGTGTTTTTAATTTTAACTCATCCCGCTACGTACCGGTACGTTTCAAAACTTTAAACCGAAACTTAATGTGAAAAGATGTACAATTTATTAATTTTGATCCAATCATTCCAAAACCAAAATGATGAGATTTATCAAGAAGAACTTCATTTTAAATTAAAAATCACAGAATAAAAAGAATGTTAACACTAAATTTGCATAATATTATATCGCTATATTGGTAACTATATTTGCGGTTTCATGACAATATCGATTAATATAGACACAAAAATTATACCAAAATTTTACAAAAATAATTATATGAATTTCCTTTTATATAATTATTTTTGTAACAGTACATATATTAATATGTATCATTGTCTACCGGCTCCCCTCCAAATGTATAGAAGTGACTACTATAACCCATCCATCATCCACACAAAACACGATTTTAAGAACAATGAAAATATGACGAACAAAATTGAAACACAAAAAAACCATAAAATAAAAAATAAGAATGAATAGATTTAAAAAAAACTATTATTTTTTATCCTATAGTAACGATTTGAAAACCATCTTTATTCACCATTGGTTTCTTATTTTCTGATGTGTCCTAAAAAAAAAGATCTCGGAATAAATTATATTAGAGGAAAAGAACGTGATAGGTAAAAATATATATTTTGATATCTAATTAAATCTGAGAGAATGACAAATATACCCAACTTTTCATACCCACTAACCACATATAACCACATCTCTTTTTTTAATCACATATACCCAACCCTTTTCATTTTAATACTATTATACCCCTTCTTCTAAAATACCTTAACTCTCGATCTCTGAACTCTTTCTCCATCGACTCTTTCAACTTCTCTCCAGTGAATCTCTCCAGCGACTCTCTCCGACTTCTCTTCTTCACAAACATCACAAAAATCAACGCCAGTTTTAATACATAGACTTTTCTTTCAATTTGATTGAGAACCACCGTCTCATCTCTACGACTCAACCGCCATCGCCGCGGCTTCTTAATGTAGTCATCGGTGTTAGCTCCGGTCACTCTCACAGCGATTTGTCGTCATCGTCTGAAATCTGAACACCTTCGATTGTAAAGGTGAAAATCTGGATTTTTACCATTTTTACAATCTCGATTTTGTTTGGTTTGATCGTTGATTTGATCTGCAATGTTAGGGTTTAATCATGCCGAAGCATTATAGACCAGCGGTAAGTGTTTATGTTCGATTCAAGCTCTGTCCTTCCCAAGATTTGTTGATTTAATCGATTCACGCATTATAGACGACCCTCTCCGAGAAGTGTTTTTCAGGTGACTACTACAGTGTCCGGTGAAGCAGACGCCACCGTGAGAGAGCCACTAGATCTGGTTCGATTGAGTTTATATGAGGGAATCTATGTTCGTGAAAGCTTCACGTACGTTCTTCTTTTCTGAATCTAGTAATTGTACCTTCAGTTTTGGTTTTTATGACTACTTAGAACTTGTTCCAGACTCAATTTGTTCAATTTTGTGATATGTTTTGCTGATTTTAGTGATTTGCTGATTTTACTGATTTATATTAAATTTGGTCTGTTTGGGGAACTCTAGAGTCTAGTATCGAATCTCCACACTTGCAATTTGATTATTATTTTTTCAAATAGATGATGATGACGTGAATCCACAGACTTGTGATTCCAATTTGCCATATGTTTGTTGTTCAATTTGGGATTATACGCTTTGGTTTCTCTGTTTGAATTTTACTTGATATTGATACTTTGTTCGTCATGATTTGTGAACCCATGTCACTCGAGCAAGTTTGGAATCGGTTATGCGGAAGGAAAAAGACAGATAAAGGGATAGCATGTGTATGCTAGGGCTGCTTGTGATGTTAGTTTTATCGTCTTAATGTTGAATGTATTAATTTTTACTCTCAGCTCCAGATTTATACTAGTGTGCCTATCGAACTCACCATAAGCCTTCTTTCCCAAATCTTATGAGCAGCACTGGCCCAAACTTCATATAGTGTCTTGAGACTTTTTAAAAATAACTAGCTTACGGATGGTTTCTTACTATCTTATGATTCTTTCTATGCCTGAATGGATTTTTTTAGAGCTTTCCTAATGACATGAAAGGCACGAAGGTTTAAGGGAGATTATGTTGCTTTGGTTTCCATTGTTGGTATCATGTGTAGCTAATTCAGTGATGATGTAGTTCAAATGAGAAGAAGTTTTTGTGGAATAAATTTATAGGTAAAAGGAAATTATAATTTTGTTGTTGTTTTGTGCTTGAAGATTCTGAAAAGTAAAAGGAAACTATAAGGAAATTATAAGCTTTTCTAAGACATTTATAAGAGTTTTTAAAGCTTTTTCTAAGCATTTTCTAAGTTTTTTCTAAGGCATTTCTAGACATTTATACAATTAAAAGAAAAAGATACATAAGTTTTTCTAAATATAAGCATTTTCTAAGGCATTTATATACATGTATACAATTTAGAAATTATAAAAAAAATATAAGAAAATTATAAACAAATTATAAGGAAATTATAAGACCTTTAAAAGTTTTTTAAAAACATTTATAAGTCTTGATTCAAGTTCGTAAAAAGAGATTCATTTAGGATTTTCTAAGGTATTTATAAGCATTTTCTAAGCTTTTCTAAGGTATTTATACAAATTTTTGTTTTATAAAAAGCTACATTAGCTTTTCTAAAGCATTTATAAGCATTTTAAGGTATTTGTAGACATTTATACAATTTAGAAATTATAAAGAAATTATTAAACAATTATAGAAAATTTCTAAAGAAATTATAAGACAAACATTATATTTGAAAGGCTTTTATAAACATTTATAAGTCTTGATTCAAGTTTGAGAAAAGAGATTCATTCACAACATATAGAATTTCCGATCCAAGGAATGTACATAGAGCAATAACGAAGGCATGAACCCAACCTTTGGTAATACCGTCACGAAACGCACATTGCAGAACGCCTATCCTATCTTGGATAATTGTTTCCTTTAGATCATCAATTCTCTTCTGCGTCCATTATTCAGCTCCAAGTGGTCCAGAAACTTCAACTTGCTCTGCACTTTTTTCAGCTGGATTTTAAAGAGAAGCCAAAACTGATCAGAGACGAGACACAAAACAGGAGTGGAAAAGACAAAAAGGGTTTCTTTTTGATGTTTAGAATAAAACTCGTAGGTCTATTACTGTCGCAGCTAAATGTTCCATCTCTCTTTACTTACACTAAAGCATCTACATAAACACAACTTAAGTTTGACCTATCCGAGCAGAGGACTAGTCAAAACAATACAAAGAGATTGATTCTCAGCATAAAAAGCACAGTACAAAGAGATTGATTCTCAGCATAAAAAACACGAGAAACAAGTTTTTATATCCTCCTTCAAACCAAATCCAAAACGAGAATCAACCGAAAGAAGCCATGACTCAATCTTCGTTCCATTTCTCTTTCAGAACTTCCCCAATTTTTTATCAAAAAAAAAAAATCAAACCAAATGAAACGATTGACTCCAATTTCGCAGAAACGGTACACTATTCTAATTCTAATTCGAAACCGAGGCAAATGCCGTACACAAAAACTCTGATTCTCACCATCAATATTCATTGTAATTGAATTCAAAACAAACCCTATTTGTATTATCCAAATATACTTTCGGGAAAAGAGAGGAAATCAACAAGAAAGAGAGATCATCAATTCAATCTTGAAAATAGCAAATCTCGTCGTCTTTTTCTCTGGATTAAGGATTCGGAATCGGTAGAAACATCGGTAACAACACGGCGAATTTGAGGAAAACGAGAAAGATGAACCTGTGAACATGATCTTTGATGTCGAGGTTGGTTTCAAGGATGTGATTCATGAAGGCAAGTCTAAGAAGGTACCTCTAATTCTTGGTCTTGTGGATCGGTGATAGCCAAATTGGTTGAGACTTTGTCGTGACTCTCTCTAAGCGAAAAAGATAATAGTCAAAGAGATTCCATCTTCTCCGGCAAAAAGCTCAGGTCGGCGACGAAGAGATTCGGGAAAAAGATATTAGTCGATTAAGAAGAAAAAAAAAGACAAGGGTATTTTAGAATTTTTAATGTTTTGAGTGATTAAAATAAAATGGGTGGGTATATGTGATTAAGGGTATTGAAAATTGGGTATATGTGGTTAAGCCCCATTAAATCTTCAAAGAAGAATTTTTCTTAAAATGTTTTAGTTGAATTATTACAATAAAAAAAAAAAGCCAAGAATTCATACCAACACATAAACCTATATTGTAAAACCAAACCAATTCGAGGCTATTTCTCATATTTTATTTTAGAAAAGCACCTATTACAAATTAATATTTCAGTTCGTTTCACCAATTTTTTCTTTATTCTAATGTACTATTTATAAGGTATGGTCAATAAACAAGTCGTTATTTCTAAAATCAATATGAAGAATGATTGTTGTTAATTATGACACAGATCGGGGGAAGATATGAATTGAATTCTTTATATGGTGATTAAGTGAAGTTTTGGTACATGTATTCAAATTGAATTCCTAGACAGTCGCTACCATATCCATGTGTTTCCAAAACCGTATACATTTAAAGTCTCTGTTACCACTTACCAACATCTCAAAAGTATGTACGTCGACCAACAAAAGTGATTAGAAAAACTATTGCTTGAAAAAGGCTTTCTTAAAAGATTTGTATGCAATTGATGAAATGGTGGATGATGTTTTGGCGCTGGAGTGTCATGTCGAAAATCAAATCAAAAGAACTCTATTCAGATAAAACATAATAATCGCTATAAAAATTAGTAATGTATAAATTACAAGAGTTTAAATTTTGGAAACAAAATATTATAGTCAGAGGATATTTTAGGAATAATGTGATCTCGAAAAGAGAAGAAAAAAAAAACATTAATTTGAACCGTGAGGCAATCGCATATGGTAACTAGAAACCGACAACTAAAAGCCTTTCACACCACTAATAAACAAATACGTCGTCGTTTGAAGCGACACCTGAATAAGAAGAGAGTGCATCGCATCGCCGGTTATTAATTTCGTCTTCTACAAAATAAATTACAGAGAGAAGACTCTCTCTCTCTCTCTCTCTCTCTCTCTCTCTTCTCTCCATTTTCTCTCGCATTTCAAAACTTCATTTCCTTAATTAGAAGATTATTTCCTCAATAGTCGCCGATTCTCGACTCCACTGATTTTCGCTTTTCCTCCGCCGCCGTCGTCACTTTTCACTACTTCGTCGAGGCTTCACCGTTTGATTCCGCCGGTAATTTTCTCCACCTCCGTTTTAAGTTAAAGGCACAATGCATATTCAAACTGGCATCGATTTTGTTCTCTCGCGTTTTTGGAATGATAAGTATCGGAATCGGATCCGGAATCGTGAGGACTGGTTTAGAAATGATTCGAGAGAGTAGTCGAGTGAGATCGCGTTTTTGTTGTGATTGTGAAATTGATTGAAATCTGGAGCTCGAAATGTAGATCTGTGCTGTGTTTAAGTCCTCGCTGTTGAATTGGTCCCGCTTTGATCCTTATTCTACAGTCTGTGAAGTTGACAAGTAGGTTTTCTACTGCTATTGATGGCATTTGAACTGTTTCGAGATTCTTGAGGTGTTTATCCCTAAAATTGAGGAATTTTTTGGGTGTAGAAGTAGACTAAAGAGTCTCATCTGATCTTTATGCTAATCTATCTTGTGATTCGACTCTAGTTTGTAATTGCAGACACATGAATTTGATCTTTCTGGCGTTAACAGATGGTAGTCTTCTTAATTTGCTGTTTCTCTGTGGATTTTATTACTGATTCAAGCTTTGTAGACTTTAATAGCAAGGCTTGTGTCCGATTTCTGAAGATTTATCGCTATCTGATGAGCTAGAAATGGATTTGAGTGTTTCACCTTAGGCTTTTAGTGTGACAGTATTATGAAAATCTAGTATCCTCTGGGATGTTACGGAAGCAAATTGGAGAATGTCTATGATACGTAGAGTAGAGTATGATTTTGGTCTTAATTGTTTAGGTCATAGATTTTGCAGTAATTATCTCACAACTTTATCTAATTTCACTCAGGGAACCTCACGTATGGCCAGTGCTACTTTAAAAGACTTAAATAGTCTTCCAGTAGCTGAGAAGATAAGTGATTGTAAAGCAAGCTTAGCCAAGTCTTGTGTTGGCCAAATGAATGGGAAATCTGAAGATAGGCCATTACCAGTCTCTGCCTCCTTGGGTCCTGAGCCTAGCGTTGCAGGAACAGAGAAACCCGAGGCAGAGAAAGCTGTTGTGGTGGAGGTTGAATATATTGATTCCGAGAACTTGGATAATGTGGATGATGCTGATGCAGTTCTGAAGGTGCTTTCTCAGTTTGTGATTCTGTGTTGTGATTATATACATTCGCATTAGCATCAGCGCACCCATAATTACATGATAGAACTGTTATATTCATCTGTTTGGAGGCTGGAAATATCATTCTTTATGCCAAGACGAATCTGTTTGTTCTTACCTTTTCAGTCTGTTCTAGCTGGACTCGACTCCAAAGATTGGGTATCAGTCTGTGAAGCTCTTAATAATGTTCGTCGGCTTTCGATATTCCACAAGGAAGAAATGCTGCATATGCTGTAAGCCATGTTCTATACACTGATATCTCTTTATTTCATAGTCTCGTTAAGTAGATTGAATCACGTTAGTCCTTACACAGCGATAAAGTGATCCCACTCGTTGTGAAGTCACTGAAAAATCCAAGAAGCGCTGTCTGTAAAACCGCATGCATGACATCTGCAGACATATTCAGTGCATATAACAACAATATAACTGATCTGGTTGATCCTTTGGTAAGTCTTAACTTTTCTTTAACTATTTCACTGGGTTTGATGATTTAGGACTCGGTTGTCTTTTTATTTGTACAATGTTTCATACACTTTATGCTCGCAGCTTACTCAACTCCTCCTCAAGTCCTCCCAAGATAAACGGTTTGTTTGCGAGGCAGCAGAGAAAGCTTTAACAACATTGACCAAGTATGTTTCCCCAACTTTGCTGTTACCAAAGCTGCAACCTTGTCTCAAAAACAGGAATCCTCGGATCCGTGCAAAGGCATCATCATGCTTTTCCCGAAGTGTTCCCCGACTGGTAATACAAGTTCAATTTGTATTCTTTCCTGATATCTCTCTCGCAAAGGCATCACATGTTATGTAACAACTCCTTGTGGTATATATTCCAGGGCGTTGAAGGTATCAAAGAATATGGAATTGACAAGTTACTTCAAGCAGCTGCGTCTCAGCTTAGTGATCAGCTCCCTGAATCCCGTGAGGCTGCACGAACCGTCCTACTAGAACTTCAGACCGTGTATGAGAAAGTTCATCCTCTCATCAAACCCGAGACATCCTCATTACCATCATCATCATCATCACCGGACGAAGAGCAAATCCCAGAGGTGGAGCCAATTACATGGGAGATCTTCTGTCAGTCAAAACTGTCGGCTCTAAGTGCACTAGCTGTGGTTCGTGTCACCAATGTTGTGCCTGTGACTGCTCGGGAGGGTTTGGTTACTGCAAGTTCTTCATCTTCACCACAGATATAAACCTTTTCTACAGTATTTTGAACTTTCAAAAAAAAAAATCCTTTGCTACGGATCATTCGGTTACATGGTATTCTCCGGGCATGATCAACCAAATTGGCAAATTATGAACCGATAAAGAGAGTGAAGACCGTTTATCAAAAATCTTGGTTTCTTTTATTTTTACTTCTTTTTTTGTGGCTTCGCTCTTACTCTTCATTATTCACCAGTGCCTTTTCTTTTTCTTGTTTGTATATAGCTATACCAAGATTTGGTAAGATAGCATGAGTCTTTTGGTTTTATGCAAATTGGTTGAATTCTTTGAATATTCAGTCTCTATTCTTTCTCATCATTATCGACTTGTAATTATGGTTTTGTTGTTTGTCTATACCAAGCCTTGACTCATCATGGTTTTAGATGGGTTAATTTAGTTAATCCGCCTAAGACATTTACAGTGTTTCCGCTCTCATTAATACCCAACACTAAGAGTTGGCTTTTATTACACTGAAGAATACTAAGAGCGTACATCCGAGTTCTGAACACTATATGAGTTTAAGATAAATAATTTTCATCTCTACCAACGAAGATGAAAACTCAATGTAGACAAGCAATAGCAAACCCCCTTTATTTTGATGAATCTATGAGGTGAAGCAATAGCAGCAACTCTATGTACATAATTTAGCTCTGTGAGAGTTCGCGGCTTCGATTAGCAGCAGCAACAACAGCATTCATAAGTGTTGCACGGAAAGAGCCTTTCTCCAGTTCATGAACTCCAGCTATTGTAGTGCCGCCTGGTGAAGTAACATCATCTTTTAACACACCTGGATGCTTCCCAGTTTTGCTCACCATTGTTGCAGCTCCAAGAACCTGTTGAGTAGAAAAAAGAACTCACAAAGCTCAGGCTTCTCTTTCTGGATTTTGGCTATTTAATACTACGAAAAAGAAAAAGATCAAAGAGGCTGTGTGGGTCGGTTCACTTACGGTTTGTGAAGCTAAACCCAATGCAAGTTCTCGGGGTAGACCAGCAGCTACTCCTCCATCAGCTAAAGCTTCAATGGCTAAGAATATGTATGCTGGTCCACTTCCACTATAATTCCAAAGAAGTTTAGTACATCATTACTTGATTAGTGAAAGGAACAACTCAAGCATTCAGAAGCCGCAGTGTTTTTAATGTACCTGAGACCAGTGACAGCATCAAACATTTTCTCGTCAGCTCTCAATATTTTCCCCACCGCGCCAAACAACTTAGCAACAAGCGCTCCATCCTCTTCGGTAGCTGCCGTTCCAAGGCTCATAACTATTTACACACGACATAAAGGTAGCAAGTAAGCATTTGATACTTACAAAGAGAAAGAAATCAAAAACAATTTCGGAAATAGCACAAATGGGGGCTCTGAGAAATCACCTGTAGCTGCCTCACCAACCGCAGCTGGTGTATTGGGCATCACTCTTATAAATCGATCTTGACCAGACCATTCCTAACGAAGAGAGATAAAGACATTACAGCTTATTTTATCCAAAGGAGCTCTAGAAAACGTTCGATACAAAAAAAATAAAAATTTAAGTGCAATATCATGGATAGTGACAGACCCACTGACACACAAAAAGTAAGATGATTGGCACTTTATTATTGCAAACCTGTAAATCTTTCAACTTTATTCCAGCTGCAACAGAAACCAGAATCTTGTTCTTGGAAAGCTTCGACTTTAATTCCGTGATGGCCTTCTTGACTACAAATCATTACATACAGCTTTAGATACACACGATGAAATGGATCATAGGTGTCACATAGTTGTATAAAACGTAGAAATGAGAAACATACCAACTTGAGGTTTGACAGAGAAAATCACAATATCACTTTCTTTAACGACCTGTCATTTCAAACATCGTCATTTGGTCCCCTGATTCTAACACGACAACAACATTAAACTAAATATCTCTAACACAACTGAAGACTTACATCTTCGCTAGTGGAGAAGACATTGACACCGAAGGATTCAAAGACATCACGGCGCTTGAGGTTGGAGTGAACAGCTGTGGAGATACGACTCGGAGGAAGAACACCAGAAGCAACCACACCTCTAGCTATACTCTCCGCCATTTTCCCGGCTCCGACGAACCCGACCTTAAAGCTCTCCGCCGGAATCGGAAGAATCTCCATCGGAAAATGTTTGGATTAAGGATGTGATTTAGGTTTCGTTCCGCTTCAATAATGTGATCTTCCACCACTCACTCACTGATCTTTTACATAAATCAAATCAACTGTGCACACGTGGTTGATCAGTTTACTAAGGCCCAATAAAACATAGGGCCCATTCGCCATCTCCAACCCCAAATTCCATTCAAAATTCTATTTTGAAATAAAATTCTCTCCTGTTAGAAGTCAAATATGGCGGCGACAAAAACGCGTTGTTTTATATTTTTGTGGATCCCACTGTCACGCACAGTAACTTTTGTTTTTCTATATATCGATCGTTTAACATACACTCTCTCTCTTCCTTTGCTCTCTCTTATTTATCTATTCATTCCCAACCGGGTATAAATTTCTTCATCTTTATTTATATTTATTA
>OVAP01006628.1:0-11573 GCA_900406295.1 Aurinia saxatilis
TTAAAATTGTTGGATTTTGTATCGTTGTGGTACATGAATTCTCATAAAACCAGAGATTATCTCTGCTTGTATGAAGAATAGTAAAGATGGGAACACCAAGGCTCTTACACCTTCCGGGTCCATAAAATAAAATTGGCCAACTTGTTCGTATTTAATACAAATATAGTTTCATTTTACCATATGTTTTTGTGTCATTTTAAAGCTCAGTACTATTGTGCGTGAAATACTTATTCCTAAAGAGCATATTGAAAAAAATGGATGTGAAAAATAAATTTAGGAATAAAAAATACGCGCATAGCGCGGGTATTCATCTAGTTAATATAAAAAGAGTGAATTGCTTAAAAGACTAAGCAACTCAACCAAAATTGCTTATTTAGACAATTTTGGGTGAGTTTCTTAATTTTCCAAGCAACTAACTCTTTTTTATATTAATTTTTTTAAAACTATTATTTCCTAAACAACTCTATAAGAAATATGAATGGAGATGGTCTTAGTGATGTTATGATTGACAATACAATAAGTATATTTACAGTTGTCTCTTCCTTGCTCACGGCAATACTATTATCCTTTGTCAATTAACTCCAGTCATATAGTTGTAATTGTTGATACTATTGTGCTTTGGACATGGCGCAGGGCACTGGGACTATTCTAGGCATAATTCTCAATGTCTCTAAGACGGAGGACGATTTAATCATAAAGGAAATGGTGTTTGCTGGGATGGCTAATCTTCACTTTTTACTATTTGACCACTGTTTAAGGGCTAAATGGAACTTCCCACTAGGCCTGAATTGTCTACCCCGTAAACTCAGGTTACTGCATTGGGACTATTGTCCGTTGAGATTTTGGCCCTCTAAGTTCTCCACCAAATTTCTCGTTGAGGTTATCATGCGGGGGAGCAAATTTGAGAAGCTGTGGATCCAGGTAAACATGATTATACTTTCCGTTTGATTAAACTGTCTTGGCCGTCTAAACAGAGAAATAAATGAATGATTTGTGCCCTTTGTTTGTACATCCACTTTAAACCCTCAAGCGGATGGAGTTGAGTGACTCCAGGAGGCTGAGAGAGATTCCAGATCTTTTAAATGCCACTAATCTCGAATCTTTGCTTCTCATTTTTTGCACAAGTTTGTTAGAAGTCCCTTATCTATTGGAGACGCTACTAGTCTCAAGAAATTGAAAGTTGGTGGCTGCAAAAGTCTAATGAAGCTCCCCTCCTCTATTTGTAACGCTACTAATCTCAAGAAATTGGGTCTTAGTGCTTGCTCGTTGAAAACTTTTCCAGATATCTCCACAAACATCCACGAACTCGATCTGAGTGGTACAACGATAGAAGAAATGCCTTCCTCAATCAAGTTGGGGTCTCATCTTTATAAATTAAATATGTCGCGGTCCTGAAGGTGTTTCCCCTTGTTCCTGACGGAATTGCACTGCTGTACTTGAGTGATAGAAGAAATTCTTCTGTGGATTGAGAATCTCTCTCAGCTTCAACACTTAGCTATGTTGAGATGCAAGAAGTGGGACATCTTTTTTTTTTTCCTTCTAATAAGATTTTACTAGACAACCCAAACTGTTACAAAACCGGAGGATACAAGACAATCCCCGGAGTCCAAAGCCGGAGGATACAGGACAATCCCCGGAGTCCAAAAGCTAGTCAAGGAGGAAACACACGACAAAAGACCAAATGGCTAACCAAAAACACTAGAACAGTGATGCAAATGATAAACCAATCCATCATGATCCAAAGAAATAGTGGCACCCAGGAAAACTAAGATAGTTAGCACACCATCTTCAGTCCACCGCATTTTACGGTAGATAATCAACTTGAAACGCACTGCTCAGACAGATAAACCAAGAGAAGCAGGTTAAACAAAGCATCAAGCGATCTTCAGTCCAACACAATCCGAGCCTCTTTTTACTGCTTGATCCAAACAAGTCCAAGCCACTGAGGGAGAAGGGTAATGAGGGAACTTTATTGCAAGGAAGAGGCGCCAGACTTCGAGAGTGAAAATAGTTCGAATCTTCTCTAACAACGAGCCAGAGCGAAGTCCAATAACCATCATAACCCCAAGCCATGACTAGATCGAGTTTAACAAAAGCAAGCAAGGTACCAAGTGCAGGCTAGAGAGGGTCTAATCCGAAGTGCAGAGACAACCAAAAGTTCCAACTAAAGGCAGGAGTCAATCAAAGTCGAGATCCGAAAAAAGCAATCAACATGTTGCCCTCGCCAATCACCGAACTCAATCCCGCAATCAAACCTCAAGACTTGCCCCTGAGCACAAAAGGGATCCCGACTCCGATCCAAGAGAACTATATATGCATGTATGGGGATCAGTGAAGAAGAACTCCAATTGCAACACATGATCGTGGGCGAGGTTCCGACAAACCACCATCGCAGATCGAAGCGGTCTCCTCTTCGCAGCACCACCACCATAACTCTTTTGATCAAGCTCAGATCAAAAGCCGCTAAGTACTGTAGAAGAAGAACAGGTGGGGACCGGTACCGGATCTAAACTCCGGCCACCGGTCCCAAGCGTGAATTATTTCGACTGTGAGACTTTCTCGCACCCCTTCGATTAATCTCGGAAGTGGGACATCTCATTATCAAGAATTTCCTAAGGATGCCTCTGATTATTGGGAAGTAAACATCAGACGGGTCTGTGGCTTCCCAAACCAGTGGACTGTGCAGTGGGATATGTTACATATTTGTCTACCAGTATACTTCTCCAGTGTCACTGTTCTTCATCGGTAATGGTTTCATGACTATTCCAGATTGCATCAAACATCTTCCACAACTACGTCAGATTTCACCCTATGAATGCGCAAATCTCGTATCATTGCCTCAGCTTCCCGATTGCCTCTCATCTCTAGATGCAGAAAGCTGTGTCTCACTTGAGAAAATAGTTGGCTCCTTTTACAATCTAGAGATCCGTCTAAACTTTTAAACTGCATCAACTTGAATCAAGAGGCTAGAGATCTCATTCAAACATCTGTTTGCAGACATGCGCTCTTAGCCTCTGACCCGCTGAAAAAGTTGCCGCACTCTTCATTCATTGAGCTACTGGAGGTTCCCTAACAATCCATTTGAAAGAGAGGCCTCCTAACAATCCATTTACTGGAAATTCCTGCACTCCTATATTGTTGCAATTTAAGGCTTGTCTTTTGCTGTTCAATGATGACGATGACTATGACGAGGAGGTCGTTGTGTATGGTGATTATGATAGTTACCCTCAGTGTTCATTATTCCAAAAAGGAGACCATGAGGTTATCCTGTCTCGTCATAGGCAAACAGAATGGCCTCGGTATTCGATATGAATCAAGTGTGCACCTTCTACCAACTCCACATGCATACACAGATCATATGTATATATTCAAAGCTTCTTTCTCTTTAGACGAGTGCAACAATACTGAAGCAGAAAACGATCTTGTCTTTGACTCTAAAGTTCACAATTACTTTTGGGGGATATCAAGTGAAGTTGTGGTGACAGACAGCCAGCCAGATTTGGAAGAACCTGGTAATGACAAGGACGAGCTTGAAATTGCGGCATCTGCATATCCTACATTCTTGAGATATGAAAGCTTGCATTTTGCTGACTTGCAGCTATGAAAAAGAAGATGGTGATGATGATGTTGACTATAGTGAATGTGAGAACGATAATAACTATGACAAGAATGTCACGTTCCTGATCATAACAATGGGAGTCTATGTTGGTATCTGGGATAAACGGAGTGCACTGTCTGGATCAAAAGTTCACCTTATAGTAGGGCAACGCTCATAAAAATGAAGCGACTCTCGGCTAACTTGTGTTTAGCTTCAAGGTCAGTAGTGACTCTTGAATGATTAACAGCTAGGGATAGAAACCTTAACTAGGGTCTTAAAACTGAATAAATGTAGAAAAATAACATAAGAGGATGTCACTGCGAAAATAAGAAAGAGGGAAGGAGCTATTTGTTGATCAATGGGAAAGTGAAGGCATACAAATTTATTTGAATTTCTTCCTCTCCACTTGTAAGTCAGCCTTTTAATATATTTTATTTTTTCTTCTGTGGTTATGCCTTACACAAAGCCTCTTTGTTATTTCTCTGCTAAAAGCATTGCGATCCTGATCTTCACTTTCGTTGTTCTCTTATTTCTTCATTGTCTCGCAATTGGACATACCAAGTCTTTCCGAGCTTCTGTGGAGGAGACGTCCGCAGAGCCTTTCTCAGCCATATTCTGAAAGAGCTCAGAAGTAAGGGAATCACACCTTTTATTGATAATGAAATTAAGCGAGGCCAATCTATCTATCGGTTACTAGCGATCAGAGAATCGAGAGTTGCCATAGTCCTGCTCTCAAGTAACTATGCTTCTTCAAGCTGGTGTCTGGATGAGTTAGTGCAAGGAAGAGGATGGACAGACAGTGATGACCATTTTCTATGAAGTGGATCCAACTGATGTGAGGAAGCAAGCAGGAGCTTTCGGGAATGCCTTTGGGAAAACCTGTGTAGGAAAAACAGAAGAAGTGAAGCTTTGAAGGAGCTGGTTATCACTCTTCTAACTGGTTTGTTCACTTTTACTTCTACTTGCATATTATGTGTTGATCAACCAAATTGCCTCAGAACCCCATCAAAGGATTTTGACGAATTTATTGGCATCGGAGCTCGTATCACAGAGATAAATTCGTTGTTGAGCCTACAATCAGATGAAGTAAGGATGATAGGGATTTTGGGTCCTGCCAGGATTGGTAAGACAACCACTGCCAGAGTTTTTATATGACCAACTCTCTCGTGGTTTTCAATTCAGTGCATTTATGGAGAATGTCAAAGGAAGTTATGCGAGGCCTTAGTTATTATGATGACTATCAACTGAAGCTACATTTACAGAAACAGTTATTGTCTCAAATTGTCAACCAAAGGGATATTGAGGGTTCGTCACTTAGGAGTGGCTCAAGAAAAGCTTAGAGACAAAAAAGTGTTGATTGTTCTTGATGAAGTGGATAGCTTATGGCAGCTAAATGCTATGGCAAACCAGCCTGGATGGTTTGGTCGCGGAAGTAGGATTATCATTACAACCGAAGATAGAAAGCTTTTCAAAGCACACAGGATCAATCTTATTTATGAGATGAAATTTCCATCTAGAGATGAGTCTCGTCAGATCTTCTGCCTATATGCTTTTGGTCAAAAGTTTCCAGATGATGGTTTTGGAGGCACTTGCTTGGGAAGTTACTGAACTCGCTGGTGAACTTCCTCTAGGCCTAAGAGTTCTGGGATCATATCTACGAGGAATGTCCGTGGAGGAGTGGATAGATGCACTACCAAGGCTCAGGTCTAGTCTTGACAGAGAAATTGATACAACTTTAAGATTTAGCTATGACGTCTTAAGTGATAAAGATAAAGCTCTGTTTCTGTATATTGCTTGTTTCTTTGGTGGTTTTGAGGTTGATTGTTTTAAAAAGTGTCTTGCAAATTGTGGTTTGGACGTCAACCATGGTATTCAGATCTTAGCTCATAAATCTCTCGTATCTACAGACGATGGAATCTTACGGATGCATTGTTTACTGCGACAAATGGGTAGAGATATTGTCTATAAACAGTCTTTTGACGAGCCTGGAAAGCGACAGTTCTTGATGGATCCTGCGGAGATTTGCGATTTACTTGAAGAAAATACTGTGAGTTTTTTAACATATGAAGTCTTTTGTTTACTTTGTTTTAAGCTGAGATTTTGCTCCTTTTGAATCAGGGTACTGGAACTGTTCTAGGCATAATGTTTCAACCTCCAGAGAGGCAGGAGACCCAAATAAGTGAAAGTGACCTCAACTGTCTACCAAACAAACTCAGATTTATACAATGTGATTGTTTTCCAATGAGATTTTGGCCTTTTAAGTTCTCGGGCATTTTTCTTGTCGAACTTATCATGCGCCAAAGCAAACTTGAGAAGCTGTGGGAGGGAAACAAAGTAAGTACGTTGCATTTTGTTGGCTTGTACTGTTCGTTAAATCATTTTCTAAAATGTAGAGAATATCTCTCTTTCTTTGTGTAGCCGCTCCAATGTCTCAAGCGGATGGATTTGAGTCACTCTGAGGATCTCAAAGAGATTCCAGATCTCACAAAAGCCACTAATCTGAGGAAGTAGATCTCTATTGCTGCTCTGGTTTGTTAGAGATCACCAACTCTATTGGAAATGCCACTAAGCTAACGAGACTGAAACTTGGCGGTTGCTGGCTTTTGAAGGAGCTCCCTTTCTCTATTGGCAATGCCACGAATCTCCAGTTCTTGGATCTTTACCATTGCGCAACCTCCACAAACTGCCGGTCTTGAGTATGAGCGGATGCGAAAAGCTAGAGACATTTCCTACCAACATCAACCTGGAATCTCTCTCTGAAGTTGCTCTTGGGGGCTGTACACAATTGAAAACGTTTCCAGATATTTCAACAAACATTAAAGAACTCGAACTGAAATATACTGCTATAGAAGAAGTGCCGTCATCAGTCTACACTGCTTGGACTTGTCTTTATAGATTGGATATGTCAGGATGTGGAAACCTCAAGGAGTTCCTAACAGCATTGTAGAGCTGGAGTTAAGCAAGACAGGGATAGAGGAAGTTCCTCCACGCATTGAACATCTCTTTCGTCTGTGTAAACTAATTATGTATGGATGCAAGAAGCTGAAAAATATATCTCCAAACATACCAAAGTTGGAGAGTCTTGAATTTCTTGGTCTCAGTATCTGCGACATTGATGGGAATGATGATGATGGGAAAAATAACAATAGTGATGGTGGTGAGGATGAACAGGACGTTGATGCAGATGACAATAATTGTGAGGATAATGAAAGTGCTGAGGATGAAGAGGATGATGATGGTGAAGATGGTGAAAGTGCTGAGGATGAAAAGGATGCAGATGACGTTGATGAATGTGCTGAGGATATTGATTGTAATGATGATGAGATAGATGATGATGCAGATGATAATGATGTTGGGTTTTTTGATGCAGTAATTGAATGGGGCCCTGACGTGAAGCGCAGTTGGACATTACGATTAAACTTCAATGTTCACTGTATTTTACCAAAATGTCTGCCCGAGAAGGCTCATATATCTCCAGTATCATTATGTTTACGCAGTAATGGTTTCAAGACCATTCCCGATTGCATCAAGTTTCTCTCTGGACTAAGTAGGCTTGATATCAGAGAATGTAAAAAGCTTGTAGCACTTCCGCAGCTTCCAAATTCCCTTCTTTCTCTAGATGCAGAAAGCTGTGAATCCTTGAAGACTCTAAACTACTCTTTTCAAAATCCAAAGATTTGTTTAAACTTTGCTAACTGCATCAAGCTGAATCAAGAAGCCTGAGAGCTCATCCAGATATCAGTTTGTAAATATGCGCTCTTACCGGGTGTTGAAGTTCCTGCATACTTCACTCACCGAGCTACTTCAAGCTCCGTAATGCCCACCTTGACTCCAAGGCCTCGTCCTTCATCCTTCAGATTTAAGGCTTGCATCTTGCTGTCGAGAGGCAATCTTAATCTCGAGGATCTGATACAACTGTGGCCCAACGTCCTCCTATTGTGCACACATATTCCAGGAGAAGCAAGGCCCAATAAGCTTGGTGATCAGAGAAGTAAAGGAGAATTCCAGAAGTATGGGTTAAGAGTTAACTACAGTTAAGGAAAGCTGTCATTATCAAGATGTACATGACCCCTAACGGTCTGGCGTGGGCAGGAGGATCTTTTTAGTACATATAGAAAAGAGAGTTGGTGAGAGAGGGTTATCATCTATTTTGGTGAACATTGCATTAGGGGAGGGAAGAGACTCCATTAAACCATTCTCTTGATCTTTGTAAAACTCTACTTTGGGATATCTATCAGTAATTTCTTTACAAATCTTGAGTTCTATTGCTTTAATCTCTGTTTCTCATACTACTCGTATCAGGATCCTAATGATGATGATGATGAAGAGGATGAGAATTCATTGATATGTGTGTCTAGTCACATCAAGGGTAAGCATAACGGTCTCACTGTTCGATATGGATCAAACCAGCTCCATGTACCAGCCCTACTTGGAGATACTGAGCATTTGTATATATTTGAAGACTCTTTCTCTCTAAAACAGGATTTTCCTGAAGCCACTTTCAACGAATTTGTGTTTGACTTCATAGTCGACGATAAAACCTGGAAGGTGAAAGCGTGTGGTGTACGACTTTTGGAGGTTCCTCATTGTATTATTGAAGGAAAAGATACTGAAGACGACGAATGTATGGACATTAACATAGATACAAACAATGAAACTGAAGGAAAAGAAATTGGAGGTGATAATGATGCAGAGACGAGGAGCAAGAAAAGAATGAGGTTAAGCCTTGTGTAATTGGAAACTGTGATGTGATTACATTTTCTGACTCTGGCGATGTAATTTTCCAAAAAGTGCTGCTTAATCTGAAAACGCCCACACAACAAACACGTTTAATGGGGTTTATTCGGGTTTCAGCAATGTCATTGGATTTGAGCTGTAGTAGCTATCCGGAGAGTTTTCCAGATTGCATCAAACACGTTTTGTAACAATGTAATGCTGATCTCAAAGAATGCAGAAAGCTCGGATCTCTTTTGCAGCTTCTTGTTTCACGTTCAGAGCTAATTGCAGAAAACTATCAAGTCAATGGATTTAACTTCTTGTATACGTTACAGGCCGAAGAAATGATTATTTCCAAACAGCTCTAATCTGAACCAAAGGCATCTTCTTAGATTCTTGATATACAAGACTTAAGCAGTACGTATCCATGACGAAATGATGATGAATGTGGTGGGCTCTGTCTGTGTAGCTTGTGGCATCAAGGTCTGTAGTCCGAGATGATTCAAGCTGAGCCATGTCACATATAAACCTGTACTTGTAAAAGGTCATCTCGTTACACTTGAAACCTCTTTATTTTAAAGCTAAAACAAACGATCCAAATAGAAGCTTCTCAAAAGAAGTGTGTGTTTGAGTTTGAGTTAAAAACCGAGGTTAGACCATTGATTAGTAGATGGATGTAGAACTGTCAAATGGACATGTCCACGTCCAAATGGTCATGTCCATATGGATATATAAGTTTTGGGCTATGATCTGGACTGTCCATATGGACATGTCCATAATATGTCCGTGTAATACATGGACGTCCGTTTGTCCATGAGAAATGGAAAACACTTGGTTTTTGTTAATTACTTGTATTTTTTAAATTTGGAGAAAATGTGGAATTTTGCAATTTGGGTGATAAAACGGAATTTTACGGTTTTAGCTAGAAAACTGAGTTTTGCGGTTTAAGCGGATCAACAAAATTTTGTGGTTTTGTCGGGAAAAATGAGATTTTACGGTTTACGCGAAAAAACAAAATTTTGTTATTTTGAAGAAAAATGAGATTTTGTGGTTTTGGTGGGAAAACAGAATTTTGCGGCTTTGGTGGAGAACGTAATGCTACTATTTTGGCGGGAAAACATGATTTTGCGGTTTTGGTGGAAAAACATTATTTTGCGGTTTTAGCGAAAAACATGATTTTGTGATTTTGGTGGGAAAACATGATTTTGCGGTTTTTGGCGAAAAACATGATTTTACAGTTTTGCGGGAAAAACATGATTTTGCGGTTTTGGTGGGAAAACTTGATTTTGCGTTTTTAACGAAAAACAGGATTTTGCGGTTTTGGTGGGAAAACATGATTTCGCGATTTTTGGCGAAAAACATGATTGTGCGCGTTTGGTGGGAAAACATGATTTCACTGTTTTGGTGAAAAACATGATTTTGCGATTTTGCCGGAAAAATATGATTTTGCGGTTTTGACGGGAAAACATGATTTCACGGTTTTAACAAATAAAATATGATTTTGCGGTTTTGGCGAGAAAACATTATTATACGGTTTTGGCGAAAAACAAGATTTTGTGAAAGTCTCTTCTCAGATCTCCAAATATATGTATCCTTGTTTAGTTCTCATTGTATCCTTTCGCAATCCGGAAATCTGTTTCAACTTTTCTAACTGCTTCAGACTGAGAAAAGAGGCAAGAGTATACGAGCCGCCACGGCTTGCAAACATGCTCTGTTACCGGTACAAGAATGCATGCATTTTTCACTCACCGAGCTTCTGGAAGTTCTTTAACCTTTAATTTAAGACAGAGACCCCCTCCCCACATTCCTGAGATTGGCTTGCATTATGATTGGCAATTTTATCTCGGTTAAGGATGAGTATATTGAAGACAATGATGTCGACTACGAGAGGGTCATAGTCCATGCCGATGATTATGACCATATTGCTACTTGTCGTGTGACGGGCAAGCACAATGGCTTGGTATCTCAATATGGATTGACCAAGCACCACATACCAGCTCATCTTGAATTGGATCATCTGTATATGTTTGAAGCTTCTTTCTCTCTGAAAGAAGGTAACGATCATGAAGTGGAACTGGGTTCCAGCGATGTTTTGTATATATATAGGTGTGGTGTACAGCTCATCCCTCAGTGTTCATGAAGCGATCAATGTAGAAAGCAAATTAGAGACAGAGATACGGACCTTGAAAGTGATGATGGTTGCATACTCATGTATAAAATCAGAAAGAATGACATAGATACAAGGAGGAGTAGAAGGGAACGAACGCTGTTAAGGCTAATAGTAAACCGGAGTACAATTTCTTGTTCTTGTAGAGGATCATGTCCCATGGCTGTAAAGCACAGTGGTTAATGTTCACTGAGATCAAAACCAAAGATCATCATGTCATGAGATTAGAAGTACAAAAAAGGATTATCCAGATCTTTTTTCTGCATGCTTTAACCATGACTTTCTTACATTCTCGATGCGTCAAACATTTTTATTCACCACAGATAAATCTTTTTCCCTCCATCATCATCTCACTTGAACAGGCCTGGGGATAATTTGAGTTAAACCGGATGGGTTGCGCTTACGGGATTTGTTGATGAAGAAGATTCTCTGAAAGATATGAGCTATCTCCACTTCTTAGTCGTATGTCTCCTTTTGTTTCTTCATTGGTCCGCACAGAATCTTGAGTTGCTTGTATTCGTCTTTTACTCCAAATGTAATTATTCCTCTCTAGATTTTTGCCAGTTTCCCTTTTTATAAAGAGCATGTTTTTGGTTTCGAGTACCCATACAAAAATAGTATAAGGGTTTCACTGATTTTTAATTTCTAAAAATATTAGGGAAAAAATCTTAAAAATACACGAACTTTATGGTTTCTGCTAGAAAAATACACAAATTTTTTGTGTTGCCATATTAATAAACGAAATGAAAATCGTTTTAGATTAATACACGGATTGAGAAATTCTTGTCTTTTTCATACACGACGGCAAAAATAAATTTTGAAAACCCAATTTTGTCCTCGTCATTCTTCCCCAAATCAATTTGTTTTAAAGTTTGAAATAAAACCCAGAAATAAATATTTAAAAATGCAAAAAAAAAATTAAGATTAAATTTAAAATGTCCTATAATATTTTATAGGATTTTAGAGTTTGTAATCTAAGGTTTAGGGTTAAAATCTTAAAGCCTAAAATTCTAAACCATAAAAATAGTTTAAACCCCAAATCCCTAAAAATATAAACATTAAAATCTAAAAACTTAAATCCAAACACTTATT
>OVAP01006629.1:0-11572 GCA_900406295.1 Aurinia saxatilis
AGCCATGGGTGTCGATCGACACTCCGAGGGTGTCGATCGACACCAACGTCTCTTGACAGAATGGGCTTTGGGCTTTTAGGGTTTCATGAAAAGTCCACCTATATAAGAGATATAGGGGGCACGTTTTTCCACAGCCTCTTTCTGAGTTTTGAAGAACCCTAGCNATCTAGAATCATTAGCAGAGATCTAGGACTGGAAACCTGATAGTCCCTAAGTGGTTAGGTATGTCAGTTTTCCAGCAATGTCACACTATGATTCTTCCATAATGAAACTAAGCTAAGACAGTAATATGATGATTTGGTGTAAAATAAAACTACAGTAACTAAGAGAACGATGTAAAGATCAATGAAACAAAGCTTTCAATCAAGGTTGATTCATAGGAACTCCGAATTCGTGAATAAAAAAATTATTCAAAAAACAAATAAGCACAGTCTAGAACATATACATGAATGCATAACTAATCCACTGTTTTGGCATCATTCACTTTATCTAACAACTTAAGATTCAAAACTCTCGTTTGAGTTTAGAATTCTAAACAAGCCCTGATGAGCAGGTTTGATTTGTTCACAAATTTCCTGAACATCATCAGCTTTCGTTGACTAAGAAAAATATTTGTGGCGAATAAATTAAACTAGACTAAGTGATCAATTTAGGATAACCAATGAACACAATGATATGTGAACACTACATCGGATAAATCCATATCTATGTCTAATTCAATTATTCATAGATTCTCTTGAAAACCTTAAACCCAACTATGAAACTACTCAGACATGGATGGTGAGAAACAACGAAGAGATATTAATCAATTGATAAATTAATTTTATTGATTAATCTGAAATGCCGTTAAAAATAATCGTTTGAAATCAAAGAAATTATTAGTTTATGAAATATTAATTTATAATGTTTAAAATGTCACTGTGTAGCCTAGCAGTTGTGATATGGATGTCACTGTATCACCACCTAGGTTCGAGCCCAACATAATACAGAATTGTTGTTGACAAAAAAATGTCAAAAAACAACATGACGAGAATAAAAGATAAATCTCTCTCTCTCTCTCTCTCTCTCTCTCTCTACAAATCGTAGTTCATCTTCTCGCCGGCGTTTCACCGGCGTTGTGCGTTACTTTTGTTTGTAAATAGATAGATCTTTTGTTTCCTCATTTTGTATCTTGTATCAACTTCCAATATAATCGGATTAGTTTCTCCAGTGACTATCCCAGTTTTAAGTTCCACAATCTTTCGAAATTGGGTCTTTTGATTTAGCTCTCCGATTAGATTTTGGTTAAAATCCGAGTTTGCTCGGTTTTTGTTTACACCTTCTGTTTTTTACAAACTCTTCAATATATTTGTAGATGCATATTCCGGTTGTATTTCTTTCAATCTTATCTTGCTTAATTCGATTGGTTGGTAGTGATAAAAAAAATTTCCCTTCCGCTTAGAGGTCTAAATCTCGCTTATGCGTTGAAGGTTGAGTCTCTTTAGACTTGTTTGCTAGAATCACTCATTTTTAAGTTTTAATTGATTTGTTTCAGAGAAAGATTTCTTCAAAACTAATTGATTCAAATTAATTTAGGTTTTATGTAGATTAGATTGCAAAGACAATCACTGACGATCAACAAGAAGGTGTGGAATTGGGAATCAATAGAGGCTAAGCAGCTGCAATTAGCGGTGATTGGTGATGGATGTTTTCAGAACATGGAGGAGCTTTCAAGATGTAGTTTCAGATCCACGCTTCTTTTCCATGTAGTTTCATTGTAATTTGGGCTAATTTTTTTATGTATTGTGAAATGGGTCAACCCTGTTATAATCAATTCAGTTTAGTAATATTCAAGTTGACAAAAAAATGTCAAGTAACAACATGAATATCTTGAAAAGAAAAAAAAAACTCAAGTGAACTTGTTTACTAACAAATTGGAGTTTATGATTCTTTCTCTCTCTTCTCTTTCTCTCAAACTTTTCTCTCTAGTCTCCCAAACAAGTTTTTCCGATCAGTTTTGCCGGTGACAGGGGTTAGCCGGCACCGTGCTTTCTATGTATATATATATATATATATATATATATATATATCTTTGTTTTCCTTTTCGTCACTTCTCTTTTGTTTTTTTTTTTGTTTTTTTATACCGATCTAATCGGTTTAGCCACTCCGGCTTGATTCCGGCATATATTCCGACTAAGTTCGGTTTTTTCTTTGCCCTCTTCTATATTAAAGCTTTTTCTAAGAGATCCAAAAAGCTTTATCCGATTTCGTTTTACCTTTCTCCTTCTTATGCTTAAATTCTTCTAATCTAAAGAGAGAGAAAATTACCATCCATAGTTGGATTTATGTTTAGGGTGTAGTCTCTCTTAGTTAGGAACTTTTAAGTTTTTAATTGTTTGAATCAGTTTAATGTTGATTTGAAAAATCGCCAAGTTGTATGTATTTTTCAAAGAGGTAGATGCTTCAATCAATTATGGGTTCACTACTAGAAGGGTGTAAAGATCAATTCCGGTTATCATAAAGAAGGCACATGAGAAGAGTTCATCGGATCCAGATCATGAAAATGGTGGATGGCGATAGAAATTTCGAGAAGATGAAGAAGCTTGTAGATGATAAACAACCGTAGTAATTTTCAGAAAGATGAAAAAATACGTTCAACCACAAGTTGAGGACATGTACCACTAATTTTTCACACACTATCTCAATTTATGTTTATGGGTTTGAGCCTTTGTAACTTTTTCTTATAAATTAAATATTTGGCCGAAAAAAAGAGAAAAACTCTAGTTATGCTTATTCAATTTTTTTTTTACAACAAGAAAAAAAAAAGAAAAAAAGAAGAGTTATATGGAGTGGGACTTTAGATGTGGCACCAGAATCAGAGCGAGGTCTTGGTGGAAATAATAAATCAGCTTTTACTTCTTGTCTCAGCAAATTATTTTTTAGAAAATAATAAGTTTGACATTTATTCTTTGGCTTTTGACATTGCCATCGAACATATTTCCCGTGGAGGGGTCCACGCGTGAATAATAAAGCCGCTCACTCAAATCCACTTCTCTAACCTAAAATTGTTTATTCACTTTCCGGTTTTTGGTACTTAAAATCCACTTCCATTTTCCGGTTAATAAAACAACTAATAATTAGACCCTTAATTTACGGTAATCAACTTTGGTAACTAATAAAAGAAAGATTTATTCCGGTTTTGAAAACCTAATCCTCCAAAAAAAATAATAGTATTACTTTGAGAGAGAGAGAGAGAAAAAAAGAACTGAGAAAAGAGAGATAGAGAGAAGAACAGTAGTGCTTATAGTCTTTCTTTGCAATTCTCACACACATCCAAAGCGATAACCAATAAAATAAAAAAAGCTTTCTCCTTTCTTCTTTAAAATTTCAGAATTCGATCTTCAAAATTGAACAAGAACAAGAGGAATCCAGGTCCTTTTTTCTTTTCTTTATCTTTTTTTTTTTTATTTTTTTCTCTCACCAGAAAATTACGGGTCTCTGTCTCTGTCTCTGTGTGGTGTCCATGTTGTTGTTCCTAATCTAACACGCTTGTTCTTGTCTCTGTGGGATCGAGCTTTGTTAGAGAATTGTAAACTAGTGTGCATTTCTCGCTCACCCAAATTTAGGGTTTTCTGGCTTTGATTTCGAATCTGCCCCCAATTTTGGTGTACATTTGGTATTTCCTATGATTTTTCATATTTCAGATCTACTTTGAAATGATCCATGGACAATTCTCCAATTTGGGTTCAGATATGCTTTTTTGGTTTATAATTTAAGGATTTGGTGAGATAAAGTTGTTATCTTTAAGGTTGTATAGGATATTTGTGAAGCAGTTGAATTGTCAGCTAATATATGTCTTCTTCTTGTAGGTTTGAAGCAGTTGATATCTAATCACTAAGAGGCATGACATATGAGAAGTGTTGTACATAACTGGACTGGAACTCGTCTATCATACTCTCTGCTCAACTGAAATGGAGACTGCCAAAGCTTGGCTCAATAAGTTAAAATCTAAAGATAAGGTCAAATCCTCTAAAAAAAAGGAAGCCACCAGTAATGTAAAGGAGGGACCCAAAACAGCTGGTGGCGAAGAAGCGCTTTCAAATGTAACCAAGGAGAAGGCTGCTGCTGCAAAACTTTATATTGAAAATCATTACAAAATGCAAATGCAGAGTCTGCAGGAAAGAAAAGAACGGTATGGTTTATAACATGTTTTCACTTTTCTTGCTACTCTCAACTTGTATTCTCTCCATATTCTTAGCTCTTTCTTTTGGTAATTGCATTTCTTGCAGACGCAAAATGCTAGAAAAAAAATTAGCTGCTGCAGAAGTCTCTGAGGAAGAGCAAAACAATTTGATAAAGGATTTAGAGATGAAAGAAACTGAATACATGCGGCGTCAGAGGCATAAAATGGGAGCTGATGACTTTGAGCCTTTGACAATGATTGGAAAGGGTGCATTCGGAGAGGTACTATATATTTGCTTCATCTCTTTTTTTCTCAGCCTCATATTGGCTTGCATCTACGTTCATCACTTTCAAAGTTCTTTGTGATGCATTCTTCATAAATTCTGTACAAACGCCTTCTGGAAGAGGAACCTATTTTGCTTTCTTATCATTAGCTGTCAAGTGGCTTGTACGAGTGATACCACCTGAGAATATATATTTTTTTTTAACTTAACAACTCTTTCTAGTTTTTAAATATGAATCATACGATGAATTGAAATGGACTGCTGCCCAAAGTGACAAGAGTAAATGTTTCATATTTCATTTTGTTCGTTCAATCTCCAAATGATGACTCTAGCATTAGGATTATAAAATCTTTGGCCTTTTTGGAGTTTGGCCTCATAACTAACGGAATACTAGTTTACTTTTATCGATCTTCATGTTTTCTGATTTCTGTTTGTCTCTCTTTTTGCAGGTTAGGATCTGTAGGGAGAAGGGAACAGGCAATGTCTATGCTATGAAGAAGCTTAAGAAATCCGAGATGCTTCGCAGAGGCCAGGTACTTAGATTCTTCCAAGCTGCTTTTGATGGCATTTGTTTGGTTGGTTTATGTGTTTGGGAAAACTGATTTTCAGGTGGAACATGTAAAAGCAGAGAGAAATTTACTGGCAGAAGTTGACAGCAACTGCATTGTCAAGCTATATTGTTCTTTCCAAGATGAGGAGTACTTGTATCTCATAATGGAGTATCTACCTGGTGGAGACATGATGACTTTACTTATGAGGAAAGACACCCTAACTGAAGATGAAGCCAGATTTTATATTGGGGAAACTGTCCTGGCTATTGAGTCCATTCATAAACACAACTATATCCACAGGTAAGTTAAGCAGGACATAGGATTAGTTGTAGCCCCTAACAATATCTGTTATGTTTTTCTAAATCTCTGTTTTTTTTCTCCGTGCTACAGAGATATCAAGCCTGATAATCTGCTACTTGACAGAGATGGCCACATGAAACTCTCAGATTTTGGATTATGTAAACCCTTGGACTGTAGTAATCTTCAGGAAAAAGATTTCACAGTTGCACGAAACGTTAGTGGAGCTTTACAAAGTGATGGTCGCCCTGTGGCGACAAGACGCACCCAACAGGAGCAATTGCTAAACTGGCAGAGAAATAGAAGGATGCTTGTAAGTTTCACTTATGCATCATCTTTTGTTCAGAGATAGCTATTTACGAAGAATGAATTATCCAGTGTGTTTTGTACGTCAAAAATGTTTGCTCTCCATTGATATAGAATTATGTGTTAGAATAACTTATTAGGTTGAGGTTATTGGTTTCAGGCTTATTCCACTGTTGGAACTCCTGACTATATTGCCCCAGAAGTTCTGCTGAAAAAAGGATATGGAATGGAATGTGATTGGTAGGTGGAGCCAACTGTTGGGATTTATTCTCTTTGGTGCAAATAATAAATACGGATGGATAATCTTGAAAGTATTCTTTTTTAGGTGGTCTCTTGGCGCCATTATGTATGAAATGCTTGTGGGGTTTCCACCATTTTATTCAGATGATCCGATGACTACTTGTAGGAAGGTAATTTAATTCACTGCAGACCGGCAATCTCAAGTCTTACATTCAACTTTAGTTTTTTTGTATCTCTTTGAGATTCTGATGTGGAAACTTACCTTCCTTTTTCCATTGTCTTACCGCTTATGCAGATAGTAAATTGGAGAAATTACTTGAAATTCCCAGAAGAGGTTAGGCTATCACCAGAAGCCAAGGATCTTATTTGTAGGCTTTTATGCAATGTTGAACAAAGGCTTGGAACAAAGGGAGCAGATGAAATTAAGGTGTTGTGTGCTTTATTCAACTTTGAGACTTAGTCCCCTAATTAAAGATTATTGTGAGAAACCCTAATTTGACTGGTTTCGTTCAGGGTCATCCTTGGTTCAGAGGTACCGAATGGGGGAAATTGTACCAAATGAAGGCTGCCTTTATTCCCCAAGTCAATGATGAGTTGGACACCCAAAATTTTGAGAAATTTGAAGAGGTAATATACTGATATTAACAACTCATGATGTTTATATTGAAATATAGGTGCCATTATATACTGAGATTACTGGTGCCACAGATGATATATACACTCCTGATTAAGGCAATAATGTATACTTTTCTTTGATTCCTTCTGGAACAGACTGACAAGCAAGTTCCAAAGTCTTCAAAGTCAGGTCCATGGAGAAAGGTATGGCATCATGATTGACTTTTTGCATTATGTATCACGAACCCTGATTTATGTGCATCATCAAATTCAGCAATAAAATGCTCAGAATGATGAAATTTGTTCCCAAGCGTTTCTACCTTTGCCTTGAGATATGTCTATAGATTGGCTTCTGAGTGCTGCCTGTCTTTTGTATGATAGTCCAGTCAAGTCTTTCACCTACAAAACAAAATGCGATTCAGTCCTTTGTATTGACATTTCCTTTGGGGATTAAAATTTGACAGAGCTGCTTGGGATGCTATTAAAAGAAATGTGATGTGTGTTTTATCTTATGAATCACATATCGTTATGGACCAGCATGAGATAAATAAGAACCTGTCATTGGAATATGTGTGCCATGAACCAAAGGGAATCATGTGAAGTTATATATATATATATAGTCTTGTCTTAGGATTTGTTAACATGACTTTTTCTTCTCCAGATGCTCTCATCAAAGGACATTAACTTTGTGGGTTATACTTACAAGAACGTTGAAATCGTTAATGATGACCAATTACCAGGGATAGGTATATCACTTTACCCCCCTTCTTGTGCTGAGGAAGAAGCAGCAGCATAAGTAGATTCTGTTGTGATTAACAATGCTTGACTGTTATATTGTGCAGCTGAGCTGAAGAAGAAGAGCAGTAAGCCAAAGCGGCCGTCGATTAAATCTCTCTTTGGTAAATGCTTCTCCCCCATTTAACCATGTCTTAGAAGCAAGTGGCAGTCTTATAACAAAAATATAATCAAGATTATTGCACAATCCATGTTGATGATTCTATCTGACAAAATTGTGTAAAAAATAATTGTCTGACAAAATTGTGTAAAAATGATTCTATCTGACAAAATTGTGTAAAACCCATGAACAGAGGATGAATCATCTGGTGGCACAACAACCCACCAAGGAAGCTTCTTGAATCTATTGCCGACCCAGATTGAAGATCCAGAGAAAGAAGGTAGTAGTAGTAAGTCCAGCTCGACCGGGGGAAGGATCCAGATCTGACCCATTGCACAGCCTGAAACAGAGACCCGTCTTATATATAACTTGTGTGTGTTGATTTTGTTGAAAGCCTTTTGTTTTTTTCTCCAAAAGACTTTAAGGTTAAGTCTGAGTAGCAAATTGGGTTCTTCAACAAAGTAAGTCTCCTTATGGAAGCGAAGGCTCCCTTAGTAAGGGGAATATGATTTTTTTTTAATTGTTCTTTCAACATAGGGTTGTTTGATGATTGATGTCAACAAAACATAACAAAAAAGTATATATTCTTTTGGAGTTGGTTTGTTTATTTATTTACCAATGGAAAAGAGAGAGTTGGTGCTTTAGATAAGCTTATTTATTTTGGTTTCCTTGGTTAATCCGACCGTGGTTGTACTTGTAAGATAAGAACTTTACCCACATACACCTGTTATCTCCTTACTTGCTCATTTTATAGTTGATTTTTCTACTAATTAAGAAATTGTGGAAAATATGTTAGATAAACGTTCAAAAACAGCAGTAGGAGATTGTTGTGAATAGTATTATAGTAGTTGCCAAAACTAACATTTTTCGCCAACAAAATTAAAAACATAATAAATTAGTATTTTATTGAAAATCAAGTGTAATAAAAAAATCAATAATGTCCACCACATTCTTTTCACTTTAATACTTTTTACAATTTACTTTTTGAATATTTTTTTTATTGTAAACTAAAAATAAATAAAGTCAATAAATTGAATTATTTTTTGTCTTTTTTAGTGTCTCTTTCTCTCTTTCACTTTATTACCAATGGTTTTTTACTCAATCATCAAATTGATTAGGTGAAAATCATTTTAAGTTATGAGTATCTATTAGACTGAAACACTATTGGTGATGGATATTATTGGGTTATTGAATATATGAAATTATTTGGATGTTTCGATTGGATTTAAACGAGATTCTGAAATTTATTTCCCTTTGTGAATTTATTTTTAGGTTGAAAATTTATGACTGTGATATCTAGAATTGTATTTCAAGTCATTGATTAGCTTATTATTGCTCAATTGGCTATGAACGAGTGCACGAGCTTGGTAAGAAAAACAAGATTTGTCTTTTCCAATGTGCTTTTAATAATAGTCATCTAGTGATATGGATAGATATCTATTTTTAAATAGCTACCATATTCGTAGATTTCTACGATATTACATATATATCTATACATATATATAATTATTGTATGTAGAATTTGGTTATGTAAAGATTGACTATTGTAGTTGTTAATGAGAAGATGACGGTTTCCAAATGTGGTTTCAGAAGATTAACTATTTTTAATAATAGAAGACTAACTTGTTTGTTGCAATATGAAATTTTATGAAATCATCTTGATATGTTCTGACACTTTGTGGTTGATATAATGTGGCATAGGTAGATAGATTTCATATGTAGCTATCTATTTTAAATTAACTATTTTTAATAATAAATGACTAGTTTATTACTGCAATATGAAATTTTATGAAACCATCTTGATCTGCTATGACACTTAGGTTATATAATGTGACATAGGTAGATAGTTCCCCTATGTAGTTATCTATTTTAGATTAACTATCTCTGAATAATAGATGACTAGTTTGTTTGCTACAATATAAAATTTAATGAAGTCATCTTGATATGCTCTGACATTTTGTGGTTGATATAAATATAATGTGGCATAGGTAGATAGTTCCCCTATGTAGCTATCTATTTTAGGCAATTACTATAGTTCGTAGACATCTACTTAGTTGTCTAGTGAATCTGGATATCTATTTATGCGTGTAAATGTAGATAGCTACTATATGTAGTATATAGAATGTACAAATATATAAATGTCTATTTGACCATGTAGGCATACATGTACATATACATGAGTATATATTTTTGTCTAAACATGCATGTATGTCTACATGACCAAATAGACATCTATATATTTGTGTAGTTGCCTATTTGTTAATCACCTTTTGAGTCTTCTTCAGTCTCATCGTACATATGTTGCATAGATGTTTTGATAAAGCTCAAAAACACTGAGTGGTCCCTCGTAATTAAAAGACATTTTTTAAAAAGATGCAGATATGTCACTTGCAGATGCAGAAAAGGACAAACCCAGAAGAAAACAAAACTTTCTTTTTAGTTTTGAGGGTGTTTTGGGCATCACACACTCAATTTATAGGAGAGGGGGTGTTATTTTCCTAATTTACTACATATAAGTGTTAAATGCCTAATTTATAGGAGAGGGGTGTTATTTCACCAATTCTCTCATAATATTAGTGGTTGTATCTTATTCCAAGAGATTAACAAGACTTATATAGGGTACAAGTCTAGGGTTTAGGTTTGGACCCCAAGTTCTCTAGAACATTGCTAAGGTTAATGGGTCCTATAATGAGCATCCATAATGGGTTCGTAACACTCCCCCTTGGATGACATTATTACAATAAACTAATCTCAAATGCGCTAAAATGTTGCCTCATTTAAAACTTACCAAGAAAATCCAATGGGAAAAACCATGGTTAAGGGAAAAAAGAGTGCAAAGCGCTTTTACTCCCCCTCATAAGTATATAACTTCAGATCTTCGCTTTTACTCCCCCTCGTGAGTACATGACTTCATAAATTTGAGACGACGAAGTCCAATTTGATGACACAATTTCTTGAAAGTAGATACTCGAAGCGTCTTGGTATATAAGTCTTCTAATCTTCACTTAAACGAAATTATAGCAACACCAATCTCCTTCGCTCGATCTCATTTATGCATCATCAATACTTTGGGGATATGATAGACCTTCGTATGTCATCTGTATATACATCATTCTCCTTAGGTGTCTATCAATTGCATGGTTTCGTTGCCTCGTTAAAACCTTGTCATGGAAAAACCCCATGGGATAAAAACCATGATAAGAAAAAAAAGTACAACCACACTCATTATCATATATATTCCTCCCCCTTGAAAGAATTTTCTTCAAGAGATGCATTTCGAACATATAAAATACCATCCTTTTGGGATACATATAAGCATAATCTTAATGAATAAACGTGGATGACTAGCGTATAGTCTCACCATGGCCTTTTAATCCATAACATCCCTTTCGTATAAAAGATATTTCGCATAATACATACGAGTTATTCTTGCTCATCATGAAAGAATTACCAACTTGAGTGTCCCTCTTGTCATATAAAATTGCGTGTTTCAGTCATGAAAGAAATCATAAATTGCTTTCATATCTGTTTAAGTATGATACTTTAGGACCATGTGTATGTCATGAGCATTCGCATGAAAAATCCTCCCATGATCTTTTCAACATAAAATGTGCTTATATCTTACAATTTCACCATTTTTATTATATATTCCACCCGTTTTACACCTATAGTGTATGAACTACTGGTAAAAAAATATCTCTACTAGAGATTATAATATTTATGTCTATTTACTCTGTTCACTTTTGGCTCTATTTTTTTTTTCCATTTTGGCCAATCAAAATTTTGTGTACACTTTTCAACAGATTTTCTTTCATGATCCTCTTTCTTTTCCTTAATATCAACTGCTCATAGCATGCAAAATATTACGACGTCAATTTACTTTTCGTTCCATCATTCCGACATGACATAACTAGCTAGATCTTTTCTGTCAGATACCTGAATTTCTATCTTTGTCATGTGTATGTCTCTTCTGTAAACCCCTTATAATATTTCCCTCCTCGGTATGGTCAATTTAATTATGCTCCTTTTATTTTTTGAAGATTTTAATATATGAAACCAATTGGTCTACCACACTTCATGCGATCTTTAGACCCACTAGCAGTTTAATATTGTCCTTCCAGGACGTGAGTTCTAATCGGAGCATTTACAGCTGGTATGTGTGACTTTGTCTATCTATTTGGGTCAGCAAAAGCTTCTGGCATTTGTTACACTATCATCTGAAT
>OVAP01006630.1:0-11571 GCA_900406295.1 Aurinia saxatilis
GCTTGAAGGCATGATCCCAATATGTTCTATCTCTATAATTCTGATATCCTAGTTAATATTTTTTTTGTGCTATAAGACAAACAAGGAGAGGAAGAGAAGATGCTGGACCAGAAGGAGAAGAACAAGGGGAAAAAAATGAAAAACGAACAAGAAGAAGAGAAGACAAAAGTCGAACAAGGAGAAGAGCCGAACCAGAAGGAGAAGAACAAGGAGAAGATATGTCTTAAAATATTTCAGAGAATCTAAGGAGTTAAACGACGCAGAGTTGTAGACTACGATAGAGAAAGACGTAAATTTGATTTTGTTCTTTAAAAACCCTAATTTTATAAAAATGCCCCAAATCTAGTTTTTCCAAAAAAAAATCGAAACCTCTAAATCATTTGGAAGGTTTCATTTGAGTTAAATTAACTCGAGTTAGTGTGTAATCGCAATTACAAAATGCGATTTTGAAAATTTTAAAAGCAATAAAAATAACTGGATTTGTGGAATTAGAGTGAATTTAAAAGTTTAGGTGGAATTGAGAAGAGTTTATTTAGTACATGGTGAACTGGGAAGAGGTCAAAAGTACATGTGGATATGAGTTGAGGAGCTATAGTACAGGTGGTTTGCGATAGACAGCCCTTTTTTAATTTGTAGATATTCTTAAGATCAAACTTTTCGTTTTCGACACACTTAATTTTGTTTGTTTTGAATATATGTCGTATGAGATTTTAAGAGACTGATTGTCTCTCTAGTCCTCTTCCATTTATTTTGGTTATATTTTTATCCTAAGCTTGAAAATTTATTCTTTCCCCACTTCATTTCATTTAACTGAGGAGTATCAACAGTTGTAATATCTTAATGAATACATATTAGGTTGACTGACATTATTTTTATTTTACTTTTTGTTTCTTATGCAATAAAAAATAACTGGATTTGTGGAATTATAGTGAATTTAAAAGTTTAGGTGGAATTGGGAAGAGTTTATTTAGTACATGGTGAACTGGGAAGAGGTCGAAAGTACATGTGGATATGAGTTGAGGAGCTATAGTACAGGTGGTTTGCAATAGGCAATCCTTTTTTAATCTGTAGATATTCTTAAGATCAAAATTTTCGTTTTCCACACACTTAATTTTGTTTGTTTTGAATATATGTCGTCTGAGATTTTGAGAGACTGATTGTCTCTCTAGTTCTCTTCCATTTATTTTGGTTATATTTCTGTCCTAAGCTTGAAAATTTATTCTTTCCCCACTTCATTTCATTTAACTGAGGAGTATTAACAATTGTAATATCTTAATGAATACATATTAGGTTGACTGACATTATTTTTATTTTACTTTTTGTTTCTTATGCAATAAAAATAACTGGATTTGTGGAATTATACTGAATTTAAAAGTTTAGGTGGAATTGGGAAGAGTTTATTTAGTACATGGTGAACTGGGAAGAGGTCGAAAGTATAAGTAGATATGAGTTGAGGAGCTATAGTACAGGTGGTTTGCGGTAGGCTGCCCTTTTTTAATCTGTAGATATTTTTAATATCAAACTTTTCGTTTTCCACACACTTAATTTTGTTTGTTTTGAATATATGTTGTCTGAGATTTTAAGAGACTGATTGTCTCTCTAGTTCTCTTCCATTTATTTTGGTTATATTTCTACCCTAAGCTTGAAAATTTATTCTCCCCCCACTTCATTTCATTTAACTGAGGAGTATTAACAGTTGTAATATCTTAATGAATATGTATTAGGTCGACGGACATTATTTTTATTTTACTTTTTGTTTCTTATGCAATACCAAAGTAGTTGTTGATCGAGCATCGTTGAGTTAGGTTGATCGTTAAAATATACTATATATTAGTATAAACGAATTATTTTATCATTTTATGAAATTTTAATAGTATGACTTTTTAGTTTTATGTAATATAAGTATTTTATGAAATATATTAGTTTAAAAGAAATTATAGTAGGATTAATATATTAGTAAAAATGAATTATTTTATTATTTCATTAAATTTTAATGGTAGGAGTTTTTAGTTTTATGATTTGATCATCATGTTTAATATCATATAGTAGTTAATATATAATAAACAATATAAAATTATTTTGAAAAATATAAATTATTAATCATATTATTGTTTCATAAAAGTATAATTATGTAAGGTTGTATTTTATAATTTATAATAGGAATAATGTATTTTCAAGAATCATCATGTATTAGCTAGTTGTATAAGTATTTAATGTTTAAGAATTAAATTTTAATCAATAAATAATGAAAATTAATCATATAAATGATTTGTATGTTTAGTTGGCAGCTAATGTGCCTTACCTGAAGAGAGATAAAATTGATTTTATGTATATAGATATATGATTTAGACAATTTATTCACATGCATTTAAAAGTTTTAACTATGCATTACTCTTTCTTCATATAATTTATTTTATTATTATAAAATTTAGGATTGTTAAACATTTAACTCCAGACAGTTATAATCAATTTTAGTAAATCTTTTTCATTTTTTCATTTTCAAACATATATATATATTAGAAAAAGAAAATTGTGAATCAAAATTTCAAAACTACTACTCTCATAAATAGTAATTGATCATAATTTGAGACTATCCAAACACAAGACCCATCACACCATGAACATATACAAAATATAAAGGAGCTTAACTATATATACCCATTTTTTATCTTATTAATCACATATACCCACCTTTCTTCCTTTTAATTATTTTTCTTGTAAGAAGTCTAACATACATTTATTTAAATATTAATTATTTATGAGGTTTCAAGGTTTGGGATCTAGAGTTTAGGCCCTAAAATCTTAAACCCTAAAAAGTCTTCCCACCCCTAATAAACCTAACCTCCTAAAATATAAACTCTAAATCCTAACAATTAAATCCTAATAGTTATAAAAATTAAACCCTAAGTTTACAAGGGTTTAACCCTAAATCTTAAACCCTAAGTAAATCATAAACTCTATCATTTTACTAAACCCTAAATCTTAAAATCCTAAACACTAACAAATATATCATTTATAATGAAAATAGCTTTGGTAAATGAAGTGTATAATGATATTAAAATTAAAAAGGGTGAATATATATGATTAAAAAGGTTATATGTGGTTAGTGGGTATGTAAAGTTGGGTATATTTGTCATTCTCTCAAATATAAAATATGTTAATTGGATGTTAAATTATATTTGACCACGGTAAAAATTTAAATAGCAAACTTTTTTTTTTGAATTTTTACAAATCAGGATTCTCTGGTTAGATATATCCATATTACAATGTGTTTTTCAATTGTATTTTATGTTTACATAGTAGCGTGGGTTTTATTTTTATTAAAAAGTTGAGATTTTAGCCACAAATACATTATTTTTATGTACTTAAAATTCAAAATAGTGATTTTTTACTAACAAATGGTGTCTGCAGGTGTTATGGTTGTTGTATATGTATAATGTACGTTGTTGATAAAAAAAATGGTATTATTGATATATCTCGTATTTTACCGATTTTTAATACAATAAACATATACTTATATATTTTTTAGAGTCTATATTATTATTAGAGTATAAAAAGTCATTTTAGGTGCATGGACGAGTTTTCGAGTTTTAGAAGGATCTAGAAGAATTATGAAGTAAAAATGGAACAAGCTTGAAGAGACGAAAAGGAAACAAAGAAAAATTAGAAATTCAGGAAGAGTGGTGTCGATCGACACCCTACGGAGAATCAATATCTTTCCTTAAATAGATCAAGATTTTTTCCAAATCTTTTATGTTAAATCCCTAATTCTAAAATCCGTCCTACATTGTAAATACTTTTCTACATCCATTTTTTATGCTTATGTTTTATTTTTACTTTGAGAGAGTTTAAGGGGGAAGAAACTTCTAAACCCTTTTTATTTTCTATTGAAGTATTATTCAGCTTATTGTTTCATTGATTATTGCATGGTGAATTTCTTTTCTACGTCTGAGTAATTCATTAGTTAAGTTTAGGGTTCTTAGATTATGATGAATTTCTGTTAGCCTTATGTTTAATTTATGAGTCATTAATTAACTCTTTTCCTAGATGTTCTTATTGCTAGATTCATATATTAGCTACCTTGAGTCTAGATCATAGGAAATTTATTATTTACGAGAGTGTTGATAAATTGCTAGAATTGTCTAAGGAGAAGTAGCTATCTTTTCTCAAAGAGATTTGGTTTAGAATAGTTAGTGAACAAATTGAATAGGTTTGATAATGCTAGTTTAAACTCCATATGATTTCTCAGCGAGAGTTGGTATTTCTAGGGTTTAAATTAAGTTAGTAAGTCTCAGCGAGAGTTGGATTTACTTGATAGAATTGTTCATGTTCTAGAGTTAAGATTTCTCATATTTTATACGTCAGGTGTCGATCGGCACTCGACNATTTCTCATATTTTATACGTCAGGTGTCGATCGGCACTCGACGTGAAACAGACCCACATTTGATTCTTAATTGAAGTTCCCAAAAGCCTAACATTTGCTTTAATTGATTTAAACCCACATCTTATTTACTTGTTTCCTGAACTAGTTATTAGAATTAAAATCCCCTCACCCTAGTTTTAAATTAGAGTCTAGTCTGGACTTTGTGGATTCGATTTCTAAGTATTACATCGCTTTAGTTGTGCTCTTGCAGTAAATACAAATGGTAAACTTTTGTGTATCAAGTTTTGGCGCTGTTGTCGGGGACCAATTAACTTGCATACTAGTTTTAGAATCTTAGTTTATTTTTAGGCTTTTATTGCTTGTTATTTTTTGTTCTTTTTTTTTTATTACTAACTAGTTCTTTTAATTTTTTGTATTTCAGGAAAAAAAATGGCAGGAAACGACAAGAACAAGACCCAACCACCACGAGTCACTCTAGGTGACTATGATACTCCCAATTCTTTCATCTCCAATCGTTCTCCAATAGTCTTGCCGGTTCTTACGAACCAAGGCTTCACCATTCACCCTCAAGTGATTGCTTTGGTGAAGCAGAATCAGTTACATGGTCATGCTAGTCAACATCCTATGGAACACTTAGAGACTTTTGAAGACATTTGCAGCACCATCGGAGGAGATGGAGTACCAGATGACTATGTGGTGTGCAAGCTCCTTCAGTTCTCTTTGGCTGAAAAGGCTTTAAGATGGTTCAAAGCTCTTCCAGCAGGTTCACTCTCAAATTGGATTGATGCTAAGGCTGCCTTCCTTGCTCAATTCTACACTAAAGGAAGATCGAATCAACTCAAGAATAAAATAGCAAGATTTCATCAAGGACCAACTGAATCATTCTATGAAGCAGTGCAGCGATTTAAAGAATACACGAGGGATTGTCCTCACCACGGTTTCAATGATGTGACCGTGTTGAATATCTTTTTCAGAGACATCATTGAAAAATTTCAGAACATCTTGAATTCTGCTAGTCGAGGTAAACTTCATGACAAACAAAGTTGAGGAAGCTAATGAGTTGATTGATAATGTGGCAGCCAACAATTCAAGCTATGGACAGAATTATGCGAGAGGAAAAGATGTCAACAACATTGGTAATGAACGATTCAAGAACATAGAGAAGAAGCTTGATCTACTATACAAGTCTACCAAGAAGAGTGTCCACTTTGCTGATATTGATGCAGTTGAAGAAGAGGAACAAGAGGAGGATGTGAATTTCGTAGGAAGAAATTATGGGCAAAATTTTCAATACAACAACAAGTCAGCCTACACCAAACCATTCTCCAACTCTTACCAGCAGCCACATCATAGTCTTAACCAAGGAAGAAGCTATGGGAACAATGCTTATCAATCACCACAACCGCAAGATAATAAGATGGAGTCCATGTTGGAACGACTTTTGGAAGGACAACAAAAGTTGATTGTCTCCTTCAGTGGAAAAATTGATGATCTCTACACCAACTTGAATGGGAAGATAGAGCAGCTGGCCACTCATTTGAAGAAGACCGATCTTCAAGTGGCTCAAATAGCCGTAGCCGTTAGTAGACAAGAAGGCTTTCTTCCAGCAAAGACGGACCAATCCAAAGGCCTTTGTCAATACAATCTGTGTGGATGAAGATAAATATGAATCAGTGTTTCACTACGATGAGGAGCTGACTGAAGATCATGGAGAGCTGACTGAAGAATTCAAAGAAGACGACAAAGTTCTAGCTGCGATACAGCGTAGTGTCGAACGACACCAAGGTCATTGTCGTTCGACACCCCCTATGTCGATGCACAACACGGGCGTCTGTTGAGCTCCTCTCGACACGAGCTCAACACAGCTCGGGAAACAGCTCCGAATGGCTTGGTGTCGATCGACACCACTGAGAGTGTCGATCGACACCCAGACAGACAGGGTCAGTTCATTCAAGTTCAACCGTTTCAGCATCCGAATGCGTCTATCATCCCAAGGGTCCCCTTTTCAGTGCCTTCCAGGAAGTCTGAGAAACAACTAGAGAATGAGATTGAAGCTAAAAGGCAAGCCATTTTGAGGAATGTGATTATGGAATCTCCTTCATATTGTTTCATCAAGAATTCACCGGCCATTAAGAGCTACATCAAGCAACTAAGTGCTTCCAATGAAAGCGTTGAGGACAGCGTGCGACTGGTTCTTAAAGAGATCAAAGCTATCAATGTTCAGCTTATGCACATTGCCAAAGAAGAACCCTCTCCACCCACCCTTAAGACGATTGACAAGATGGACAGTCCGGGAAGATTCATGTTCGATTGTTCGATTAATGGCCTTAAGATGACAAATTCTTTATGTGATACATGTGCTACTGTGAATGTGATGTCGCAGGCTGTCGCTCGACGACTATATCTATCATGCCAACAAATTTCGAAGCAATTAATAATCTTGGCGGATTCTTCGACGGTAACCGCTAAAGGCTTTGTTCCAGATGTGATGCTTCAAATTGGAGATTGTCTAGTGCATGTTGACTTCTACATTATGAATATCAATGAAGACATCAATCGTTGGAGCTGTTATGGACTATCTGAACCAACGAGTTTTCTTCTCCAAAATCAACACAAAGGTCTTCTATCACTTTCACCCTAATGGAGGAACCTCTTTCACAGCATTGAACATGATGAGAAGCCGACCTCAGCTCCTAAAGATGCTCCCAAAGAAGTCCCAACCATCCTAAAAGGTACTCCACCAGTGGCCAAATCCTCTAAGGCAAAGCATGTTCGATCTTCAAAGCCATTTGCTACGATCAACATTGTCATTCCAAAGGAGCTAAGAGACATGGGAAAATGATGTTCTCATGGACCGGTTGAGTGCTACAATGGTGCTCTTTCCTCAAGTTTCATCATGACAAGTTAACGATGGTGTGCTAGAAGCGAAAATTACAAAGGTTCTTATACGACCCATCATGAGTCACCATCCATACAATAGTCAGACTAAGGACTATAAATTAAACGTTTGGTGGGAGGCAACCCACATGTGAGTTTTCTACTACCTATACTATTTATTTTAATTATTTTGGTGTTTTTAAAATTTTAAAACTAATTCGGATTTTCAAAAAATCTGATTTTAATTTTATAAAATCGGCTTTGATTTTCTACGATTTTAAAAATTATTTTCATGATTTTTCATATTATATATTATTTAAGACGGCTTTTATAATATAAAATAAAAGAAAAAACAGTTATTTCAAATAAACCAGATTTTGTGGCCAGTCGCTTTTAGTGTCGCTCGACCATACATTCTGTCGACCGTTACCCATTGGTGTCGATCGACTCCCACGCAGGAACCGAAGTAAGTGTTTCTGATTTTGGCCTTTTCGATTTATACCTCTTTCTTTTTCCACCTCAAGATTTTTACTCATTGAGGACAGTGTTGTTCAAGGCTAGGGGAGAGAAATACTGATGTATTTTTCTTGGTCTTGGTTTATTTTTTTTAATTCCAAAAAATATTTTTATTGAGTCGTTTTATCGAGTCAAAATCAGTTTTATACTATGATATTTTGCTTGGTTTATTGACTTGTGTCCTTTTCAGCTAAGTGACCACCACTTGTGAGACGAACTCTAGAACAAGACTATTGAAAAATTTAAAGGCCAATTGGTACTTCAAAGACATTCGTGCTAAGTTACGAAGAACTGAACGGTTGGAGCTTATTGCACCTCTTCAATGTGAACATTCATGCTTGCCAGATTCAACAAGTAAGATAAAGCATTTACTAATCTCCCTTTTAAAAAAGTGACTTATCCCACCCATATGAAGTTTATTCAATTTATTATCAATATTATTCTTGTATTATTCAGTGAAAAAAAAAAAGAAAAAAACAGAGAAAGTCTCAATATGTCAATGTAAATTTTTATATATAGTACTAGTGTTACTCAAGTCTGGGGGAGAGTAGTGAATATTTCTGTTCAAGTGTGGGTTTTGGCAAGCATTGAATGGGAAGAGAGTCTATAACTTTCGAATGAATTGGGATAGGAAGAAGAGACAAGCTATGAAAATTGTATCGGCTTTGTAACAAGGTTGTTGGTTTATTTGGATGCTAAGGAAGTCTTTGAAGAAGTACAAGGCGGTCAAATTCTGAATTAGTCAAGTAAGTGTGTGGATAACTAAGTTGGTTAAGATCATTTCAATCCTCCAAACAATGTGAGTTTTATATTTTCAAACCTCTTTCACAATTTGGTTTATGTTTTGCTTGAGGGCAAGCAAAGGCTAAGTCTGGGAGAGTTGATATATCTCATATTTTACCGGTTTTTAATACAATAAACATATACTTATATATATATATATATGTTAGAGTCTATATTATTATTATTAGAGTCNATACAATAAACATATACTTATATATATATATATATATGTTAGAGTCTATATTATTATTATTAGAGTCTAAAAGAGTCATTTTAGGTGCATGGACGAGTTTTGAAGATTTGAAAGGATCTAGAAGAATTATGGAGTAAAAATGAAACAAGCTTGAAGAGACGAAAAAGGAAACGAAGAAAAATTGGAAATTCAGGAAGAATCAGTATCTTTCCTTATCTTTATCTTTCCTTAAATCTCGTGATCAAGATTTTTTTCAAATCTTTTATGTTAATTTCTTAATTCTAAAATCCGTCCTAGACCCTAAAAATAATTTTCTACAACCATTTTTTAGACTTATTTATTATTTTTACTTTGAGAGATTTTAAGGGAGAAGAAACTTCTAAACCCTTTTTATTTTCTATTGAAGTATTATTCAATTTATTGTTTCATTGATTATTGCATGATGATTTTTTTTGCTAAGTCTGAGTAATTTATTAGTTAGGTTTAGGGTTCTTAGATTATGATGAATTTTTGTTAGCCATATGCTTAATTTATAAATCATTAATTAAATCTTCTCCTAGATATTCTTATTGCTAGATTCATATATTAGCTCCCTTGAGTCTAGATCATAGGGAACTTATTATATACGCGAGTGTTGATAAATTGTTGAAATTGTCTTAGGAGAGCTAGCTATCTTTTCTCAAAGATATTTGGTTTAGAATAGTTAGTGAACAAATTGAATATTTGATAATGCTAGTTTATATCCCATAGGATTTCTCAACAAGAGTTGGTTTTTTAAGGGTTTAAATTAAGTTAGTAAGTCTCAACGAGAATTGGATTTACTTGATAGAATTGTTCATGTTCTAGAGTTAAGGTTTCTCATATTTTATAGGTGAGGTGTCGATCGACACCATCATAGTGTCGATCGACACCATCATAGTGTCGATCGACACTCAACGTGAAACAGACCCAGATTTGATTTAATTTGGTTTGTCACTTGCATCATTATTTTGCCTACTTGTCACTTGCATGTAAAGTCAAACTAATCATCTTAGTTTACATGTTTTAATTTTCAATGGAAAAATACTTTCCTTTTTCTTTGACTGCAAACACATTTTTCATATATGTTGAATGGTGCACCCGCTAATATCCGTAAATACAATATTTACGAGTGCTAGTAGTTATTAGCGTTTGCTAATAATTATATAAAACATTTTTACCGCTTTTAATCGTTCAAAATCCCTTAAAATCAAAAGTTCCTTTCTTCGAATGTTTGCGGCTACAGGCGATTGCGGGTGACTAATATCTTTTTATAATTTATCTTTCAGTATTGTACAATAAATTTAAAGAGAATTATAATTATCTTGTATTAAATAATTATATGCTTATATATTTAGTATATAATTTTACTTCAAAAATGTATTTATAGTTATAATTTATATATACATAAATTATTTATAAATAAAAAAAATTCTCAAAACTGGTTTTAAATATTTATCTGGTGTATTTTATGGTTTTATAATATATTAAATATTTTTATAAAACATAACTTTAAATAAACATGACATATATGCATTTCATTTTTTAGAAATTAGAAATTGTATTTAATATATCATATTTATATTTATACCATAAATCATAATATTGTTTAAAAAAAATACTGGTATGCCATCATAAGAATAATATGATATATATATATATATATTTATATTAAGGGATACTTTTATCCATCTTATATGTTATCCCAAAAGACTATTTTGCTGGTTGTTGTCAAAATAATATGATATATTTGTTTTATTATTTTATATTATAAATATGTATATCAATACATTTATATCAAACTACAATCATATACTTTTGACTATTTTTTTGCAATTTGTCATACTATTCAAAACAGTCTTTGATGATGCGCCAAATATAACATGATCAGCAACAAATTTAATGATATTAAATTAGAAATTTTCTAATTCATTATCATAAAATATGTATTAATTAAAATGATTTGTAAATAAAAATTTGACAAGTAAATGTTTTTTATATTGTTAATATATATTCAACCTCTGGTAACCAATCAAAACTATCCCGCAAATTCACTATTTTAAAACGTTACACTAATCATATAAATCGCTTGATAACGCTCAAAACCGTAACCGCCCACTTCCACAAATTCTCGTAACTGCAACCGTATCCGCAACGATTAAACCACTCAGATCCTTAATTACATGAATTCATTAATCATATATTTCATGGGTATTCTACCTAGTTATACATATATCTATTAATCATATATCTCAGGTAAAACATCATATAATTGTATATATGAATATGCATTTTAAATCATATTACAAAATTAATTCTTTGAGTACTAGTTATTTATATTATTTCATATGTTTGTACTGTTGTCAAAGCTCGTATTAAGAAAAGAGAATCAGTTATTTACGTACGTTTAGACTGTCTGTATGTCAAAACTCGTATTAATGAAATCACCTTTTATTAAGAATACAATTCTATAATAGTTAGTTGTGGAATCCATGACAAAATCGCATTAAGCGATTCATTTATCTTACTAGCGTGTCGCATGTTTCCATTTATGAGATTTGCGCGAAAGAAACTACGCTCAGATTTTCTAGAAGATTGATCTCACAATTAAGGATAAAGCTTCATCACTCCAATGCATTCAACCATCGAATGCTTCCTATGCCACTTATTATCACAATCCTCCCTGAATATTCGAGGTCTTGGTTCAGTTTGTTTCTTTGTTAGTTGATATATCGTGTATTTTATGGTTTTTTAGCCACAATATAAAGTGTTTTGTCGAGTCTTTTAGGTGTTTTTCTA
>OVAP01006632.1:0-11570 GCA_900406295.1 Aurinia saxatilis
CATCACATATGGTTAAGTTTGATCATTCTTGTGCAACAACATGCCTAATGTAGCCATTTCAAAAAAACCAAAAATGCCACCTTACACAATTTTTTGAATAAGTCTGATCCAAAACACTATTTTTAGATTTTGTTTGAAGGCATGAAGACATGACTAAGGGGTGCAAGTAAAAAAGTAAACTATAAAATTATAAAAAGCCTTACTTAGTTATTATGGGAGAGATGTTTAGTAGCACAAATGAATCTCCCATTTCCTAATAACAGAATCGTCAATGTTGCCAATCTATAATTTTGAAACTGCCCCACAATCTTTGCTTCCTCTTAGAGATCAATCATATGAAACATTGTCATTGGGTATACTCTGAGGTGTACTCTGAGAGCCTTAAAATGATAAATTATAAAACGTTATAATATTCTTATGAATCAATATTTAAGACAATGGTAGCAGGTCACAACCATCACTGGTTAACATGTACCTAAATATTAGTGAACTTCAGATTTTTGTAGGTAAAGCATCTAGACTATCATTGGCAAATCTCAAGATACCCACCAACAAAGAAAAATCCAGTTAAGATCTTCTTATGCTTCATTTGCAGATAGAAATATCATCTTAAAAAAAAAACAACAATACCATAAAATCTCAAACTATCGAAAAATCATTCTCAGCTCTCATAGTGTTACATTTTCAAATGAAATATAGGAATGATTCCTTTCTTTCAGATACACACAAACATAGTCAAGTGAACTTGATTTGGACNATCAAGTGAACTCGATTTGGACAAGAAAGATTACAAAATCAAAACTTATTATCCTTGTATGTGTAACTAACCTTGAAAGTTTTGATGATACTCGTCTCTGCAAACCAAAATGACACACCTGTCGATATTCAACGTATTAGCCTTTCCTCTCTTAGATATCCTACAAAACAAATACCCAAAAAATTGAAACATGCCCCATACCAGAATATGTTGTTATAGTNTTGAGCTCCAAATTCTAAACCCAAATAACCAAAAACATGAAATTCCACGAGATCGTTCTTGACATGTCGGGAAATATTCGAATTCAATCAAGCGTAAACCTATCTCCTTATTTAGATTTAATAGGTTTATAAAAAAGGTGTGGGCAGTTTTATAAGAACACCTTGATATAAGTCAGGGATCTGTTTTAAACTCTAGGGAGGAAGACGAAGCGGAAGGAGATTGAGAAGTGTAGAAGTCTACAACCCCAAACGATAAAATAAAAAATGGAGAGACATGTTAATTAAATAGAATGGTCACGTGTCACTGTCTGGAGAGAGCTCCTGCTCTTTTACACACACACACAGACACACACACACACACACACACACACACACACACACACACAAGTAGGTTGGCCATGTGTCACACCATGGAGAGTATTCCCTTCTCTTATATATTAGATTAGCCAAGAGTGTAAAGTCTATTGCCGGATGTCGAGAAATCAGAAGATATCCTAATTTTTAACTATAAACCAAAAGAGCAAATGACTTCTTTGATTATCACAAATTGTAGGCTAAACTAAAAACTTAAACAAAATAAAAGTTGCAAGATGAAAATGATCATGGGTCGATATTGTGCTTTGGGAACAATTACAATGTTAAAACTTATGGGCCTATATCCTTTTCTTGGAATCGAGAATTCGCAATTTTAATTTGTTGGAACGGTTATTACATAATTTCTCAAACAGTCATTTGTGGACTTCATAAAATTGAAAAAATGATAAGAGTAGAAAAGAGCATTTACTAATCTCTCTCTTCTTCTAGACAGAGAAAACTCTTTCAAACCTTCTGATCTAGATCTAGCTTTTCTGATCTTGTTTTGCCAGTGTCCGGCGACTTTGCCGGCGTCGTGCATATAAGTGTCTATCTTTGTCTTTTTTGTTTTTGTTTCATCTCCGAGATTTGATCGGGTTATATCTCCGGATCTCTTCCGGTTTCTAACTTCGATGCATCGGATCTAATCTTGATCGGATTTCTGTTTGTTTTGTCTTCTGCAATGATTGGTTTTCTCCTATGGGGAGGATAAAGCAGGATTCATATGGAGTACATATGGACTTTGATCGCTTGATTCGCTACAAAGGAGAACAAATCCTTCACAACTCTTCTAAGATGAAGATCGTTTTTGGTTGAAGGTATTTCTTCAAGTTCATGAATCAGGATGAATAAGATAAGTCATCACTTCTACATCACCGGAGAACTCTTCAGAAATAATGGATCCGAAGTTAGGAGAGCCAGTTCTCCAGTTTTGAGGAAGCTTTCCGGCGATTGTAAATCATCGACCGTGATGGTTCTTGACGATTCATGAGCTATCCACGACTTTGTACTCAACCGTTTTTATGCTATCAATCTCGAGGGGTGGAATCCAACCCCCACAAGGACAGGATGGAGGCTCCACATATATCCATGTGGAATGTTAGTGGCAGAGACTTATGTTCCACTTATATATGTAACATGTCGTAGTTTCAATTTGTTTTTCCTAAGGTCATTTATTGATGTGTTGAATTTAGAGTCCATATTAGCTAAGATTTTTTTAATGTTTTTATCATTCATTTGATGCATAAACACCTTGTATTTGCATAGTTCATCCTATTTCTTATAAACTTCATTTAGATTTGCATTTTTTAGGAAAATTGCATTATGCATTCAAAATCATGTGCACTAGGTACCAAAATGGAGAAAAATCAATGGAGCTTCTCAAAGTGTCTAGGAGTGTTCAATAAAAACTTTATAAGAGTTTGATGAAGTTTTTGGGGAATTTGGACCAACATAGGTTTATGAGCACCAACATAGGTTCATGAGAACCAACATAGGTTCATGAAAAAGCTTGATTTTCTTCTGTGACTCGAGAAGCAAGGCAACGAGAAGACAAATTTTTGCTTTCCTTGTATTCGCCTTGGCAAGCAAGGCAGCCGGTTTAGTACCAAACCAGTCAACTGAACCAGAGATTTTTGGTTTAATCTTCAAACAAAATTGATTTATTTCCCTAAACAACCCCTAAATTTCTACTCCTTTGTTTCCTGGTATAAATAAAGATTGTTAGTCATTTTTAGAAGAGAGCTTATCATCATCAAATACTTTAAACTTTTGTAATATTTTGTTCTTGTTCTTAAGATTCAAAGATTTGATTTTTGGTTTGACAAACTATTAATCTCTTCTTAATCATGCTTAGTCTTTTAATTTCTCTTCTTTCTATGGTCATATGTGAGTAGTTTCTTCATTGATCAATGGGTATGGTAGATTAGAGGGTAATTAGTGATGAATCTTGAGTTGTGGGGTTAAGATTAGGGATTCTTTAAACATCTTGTAAGCTTAATGCTATTTCTTCTTTAATCACTTATGAATAGATGTTAGTCATTTCTCACACCCACAAGGTGTTTGATGAAATGCTTGAAAGAACAAATGTTTTGCTTTGTCATCTTAGCAATTGAGAAATGAGTTAAGATGCTTAGTGGTTGATTGGGCTTGAGTTTTCTTGCTTGAATTTCATTGATTTGAAAATTGGGAAATTAGTCAAATTAATGACTTTCAAAGGGATTAACACCAAAGGATTTGGGTTAATCTATAGATTAGTGGTCCTTTGCTTAGGATTGTGCTCATTCATTGCAATATTAACCCCCACAAGGTCAATCACTAGTTACCCTTGGTCGTTATTGCCATTACTCATTGTTCAATGCTTGTTTTAATTGATCTCTTAAACCGTTTAAGCTTGTTTTAGTGTTCTTGCTTGCTTTTTATTGTTAGTCTTGTTTATTGTTTAAATAGTTCACTTAGTTAATGCATGTTTTAGGATTGAATTTGAAACCAAACACCTTTGATTGCTTTATCTTAATTCGAATTTGATGTGCTTATCGCGTTAATCATTATCTCAAGTGGATTGACCCTTAAACTATACTATTACTACTCAAGTGAGTTGTGGTTAGCGAAAGGTTTTGAACGCTAGACACAATTAGCTTGTTCAGTCATTTATCATGTCTCTTATTCCAAGCCAGATCAACGAGTCAACGAAAGCTGAAATTGCATTAAGCTGATGTTTAACAAAGAACTAAATTTTAATAGCAAACAACAACCAAATCATATGTGAATAAACACGTCTCACTTTGTATCATGGTGGTTGTTTGACACGAGACAAGGGGTGCGGAAATTCGCTGGTTGGCCTGGACCAATCATTAAAATAGTGGAAAGATATGCGTTAAGAGTAACATTCATTCAATCAGAATATGTTGTTAATATAGACTTACGTCTAGGGCATGGTGAAAAAATACGTGAATCGGTATCCTAAGTGATTCTGCCACATGGGTATGTCCTGAAATGACGTATCCAAGTTAGTCCCTATTAGTAGTGAATCTATGATAAGTCACGGAGCCTGAAAAACAAAACATCTCAAACTAATGAATTTTAGCGTCGTGGCATGTGTTGTGTGCCCCTAATGCATGAAGCCAAGCTATTAATTACGTTCCAAACATAAGAAAATGGCCAGTAATTGAAAATGTGCTGAGACCAACCATATACTGGAGGACTGGCAATAATTATACAACTTTCAAGGAACCCTTGTTCTGAACCATATCTGAACCCAACATAGCAAGGAAACAGGTGAGTTACTAATAAATCTCTTAAAGCTAAAATGGATTACCTAACAAGAATGGGAAGGTTTGATATATACATACACTCAGGTAACACTTATGGATCTCCACCTAAAGGATAGAACTCCAGTAGTCAAAACAAATTCTACATCTGTAAAAAAAAATTCATTAAAATTTGCATGAGTTGCAAGTCTAATTAAATCCATGCCCGTAGTCCTACTTCTTCATACATAAGACACATGCTGCAATTTTCTGAGAACATGTCCGGGAAGAAATTTGTAAATGCATAGAGTTTGAAGAATCGCCAGCAATGGTGGATACTTGCCTTGCGACGAGTGACCATTATACCCAGATCTAAGAATGAATGGGAAGAGCATAATATAAACGAAGCCAAGGAAACACAGTAAATAATCAAAGGAGATGCTAAAGATATAGAAAATAATCATAAGATAAAAAAAAAAAACTCACCGTTTGTGGGAAGGCTCATATGAAATGATACTTCTGCAGAGGCTCCCATTGTTATAAGGGAATTGGTTTTTGACCGGGGTGGATAAGTTTCCATAGTAGGGGTTTTTATAGGATACAAAAGGAGTAAATGGGTGAGTCAGATGTACCGAACGGAGATTATGCAGAGGGTGAGGAGAAGCTTTAGCGACTTTGACATTATATCGACCGGTGGGGACGAGGATAGTAAATCGATATGTGGAGGAAGTTGAGAAGTTAAAGTTATTTATTCTGAAAAAGATGAGTGGAGAAGGCGAAGATGGAGGCGTGGTCTTGAAAGGCTAAATTCTATTTGGGCCATTCGAAAGCCAGCCCAACTGATAGCTTGCAAAATGGGTCGAATGTGACAATCTCTACTATATAAAAGTCCTTGTTTGGAGCTTCTCAGCCTATCCACATCAGCTTATATTTTCTTTCTTTTAAACCAATAGAATCATGCCACCTCACCGTACTTTGGTGAGTGTGTGACCGTAGTCATAGATCCGATTATCGGTTGATTGCTAGGTTCTTTACTTTGATTGAAGGGAGGATTCCTGAACTGTGATTGAAAGGGGGGCACCAGTGGTGGAAGAAAGTCCAGCGGTGATGATTCCTTCGTATCTGAAGGTATTGGACCACATGCTGAAACTGCGAGCGAAGTATTTCTCGGGTGGTTCCAGTCCCGATGAAGCGGATGAGGGAAGATTTTCCTATGTGGTTTGAGAAGTTGGAAGAAGACCAGGTTTAATCACCAGGATTCGAGGACGAATCCATTCTAGGTGGGGGAGAGTTGTAACGCCCGTATCCCGCGGGTAAGATCAGTTTTGGAAATGATCGGGAGTTTTGATGGATCAGTACATGAGTAGCGATGATTTTAAATGTCGGACGGACATGTCAGTTTAGGAAATGATCGATGATTTTGACCAAGTCATCGATAGTTTTACTAAGTCATTGGTGATTTTAGCTAAGTGTTTGATGGAACATGGGAATGACCGATGAATTCATCAAGTGATGGATGGAAACTAAGTTTCACTCGATGGTAAGGAAAACTGCCGATGAAAACTGAGAATCGCCTCGGTGGTTAGGGAAACTGCCGATGGTAAGGAAAACAGGCTGAAAATGATGGGATCATAAATATAAGTCTGGACCAGAATGGTTCAGTTTGACAAGGGAAAACATGTGTAACCGACATGCATTGAATAAAAACTTGTGTAACCGACGGATATTGAGTGGGTCATTCAAACTTGACAATGAATGACTTGAGTAACCTACGGGCAATGAATGAGTGAGTAACTTACGGGCATTGAATGGGTCATTCAAACTGGACAATGAATGAGTTGAGTAACCTGCGGGAAATGAATGAGTGAGTAACTTACGGGCAATGAATGAGTTGTGTAACCGTTGGGCATTGAGTGAGTAATTTAAACGGGGCAATGAATGACTTTGTAACCGACGGAGCATTGATTATGGGCTGTTACGAACTTGTATCAAAAGTCCTATAAATACCTTGGATTGTCTGCTGTTTTCTGGTTTAGAAACAGAGAAGAACACAAAGAAACAGGACTGCAGAGAGGAAATCTGAAACTGCCAAGAGAAAGAGTTTATGGTCAGATTGATATGTTCGTCGGGAAGAAGTGAAGCGATCGTTGAGGGAACTTATCTGTGCAATCAAAAGAAGTCAGAACACAACAGAGTCAAGTCGCTCATTGATTTTTTTTGCTAAGGTGAGTGCGCGACCGTAGCCATAGATCCTTTATCATTTTATTGCTTGTTGAATGGTGGTGTTTGAAAGGGGTGATTCCCTGGAATGATTGCTTGTTGGATGGTGATAATTGCAAGGGGTGAATCTCTTGAATGATTGCTTGTGAATGGTGATGTTTATGTTCGATGACTGATTAGATCAAGAGTTATGAGATCCATCCGGATCAAAAGGAACTGCTTGATGCCATCGTCTAGATCAGAGTGATGGCTCGATGAGCGGTGATGGCTCGATGAGAGGTGATGGCTCGATGAGAGGTGATGGCTCGATGAGAGGTGATGGCTCGATGAGCGGTGATGGCTCGATGAGCGGTGACGGCTCGATGAGCGGTGATGGCTCGATGAGCGGTGATGGCTCGATGAGCAGTGATATGTCTTGATTGATTGCATTATTATGATATTGTTTCTGTGGCTAAGTGTGACGGGCTGACCGTACTCATTAAGCATTGTTTAGCTTACGCCTCCTCTTATGGACACAGGTAATGAAAGTGGATGACCGCGAGACAAGGCTGAAATGGATGGTGGATTGGATCGGGTAGATAGGTCTACTTTCAATGTAATAGCTTATATGCGAACTTAGCATTGTTATGGAACTTATGATTCAGTCTTTAATGAAATGCATGTTCTGTTTTTACTTAAGTCTAAAGCCAACTATTATTAAATGCAAAAATATGAGTAAGTATAAACTAAAAATGAACTGGCTAGTATCCGATGGTTAGCTAATATCCTGATTGCGGGTTATAATCCAAGGTCGGGGTATTACAAGTTGGTATCAGAGCATGTTGGTAATTATGTAATGCGGTGTGGAGCCCCAAAATATCTAAATGTTGAATCCATATCCAGTTTTACGCTTGTCAAAAGCCAAATCCTGTCATATAAAAAAACTGAATCATTAAACATGTTTACGCAATGCAACTTTTCAGGAAATTGTTACCTACCTAGCCAATCAAAAACAATGGTGTGGTAGATCTTTGAAATCATGGGAAGAGCTTTCCGATAAAAGTATGCCTAGGATCTTGATACATCAAATCCCTATATGAAAACGACATATAAATCTAAGAAAGAATGAGATAAAGGACAAATCAAAAGTAATTTCTAAAAGGATTAGGAGGAAGAAGAAGACTCATGTTGGATAGGGTTGTATACCGTTCGGCATACTCCAAACAAGGACTTTTATATAGTAGAGATTTGATGGTTAAGAATGCCAATTCTATCATTTCAGAGACGTAATGCTATTTACAAAAAATGTCTCCCTAATTTCTAAGTTTTTACTATTTAGTTTATGGTTTCTTAAACATTATATTCCAAATAAATGCATTTTTAGGACTTTTGATTGTTTTTAAGATCACTATGTAAAATTTTATGGATATATAAAAATTAAATAGTTTTGGACATTTAATTATATTTATAATTTATATGTAATAATCTAGAAATGAAAACTTAATAATAATCCAACAGATTAAAAAAATATATATGTAGAAGAAAGAAGGTAAAAAAATGTAGAGATAATAGAAGGCAATATGTTGGAAAAGTAAAAAAAAAAACATAAACAAAAATTTATCAAAATATTCAGATCATAATTTGTAATTTAGTTGTATGTATTAGTGATGTCATTGTCGAATCACCTGGGATCAAATCCAACATAATGCATATTGCATCTTATTGTCAAAAAAGAAATTTTTTTAATGAACTTAGAGAGTACTGGCACTAAACTTAATATGTCCAATGAGATGTGATATATTTCTTTTGCATGAGGCAAGTGAAAGCTGAACTTCAGTCCACATATTTAATCTGAACTTCCCTAAAAGAAAACATCACATTTTATCCAAATTTCTAACCAAATTTTTGGTAGAGAATATGTTTGACCATTTTTAATCCAATTAACAATGAAACTTGTAATCATCGGAATATGGTCAGAACATTTTGACGGAATAAAATGGTTGGGATATTTTGGATATATTCTGACCAATTACCACAAAAAACTTATGTCTTCGGTTGTTTGTCAAATGTTGGACATAAATTTTTGGTACTGTTATTTGTCAAAATTTGGTCGGAAAAACGCAACCATTTCTAGGCATTTATAGATGTTTGACTCTTTGATCGAAAAATGGTCCAAAAATTCTGACAAAACAAAAACAAATGTCAGATGTTTTGGTTGGAAAATGGTAAAAAATTGGTAGGATTTTTTTTTATACAATTTATATATATATAATTCTCTCATCCCACTTCCAAAGGAATGCTGTTCAAGAAAAAAAAAAAAGAGGCCAAAAAAAATAAAAATGTCTTCATCAAATTTCAAAACATTTCGAGCATGGATTTATCAAGATCATTTTTTATTCAAGTGGTACGTTAATTACAAAGAAATTCTCATAAGGACTTACTGAATTCATGCGATTTGTCTCGAACCAGGACATTACACGCCGAAGTCGTAAGTGTTCTGTGTATGTTCTCATTGTGCGAATAATAAATTTTGCAATGTAGTACATGTGTGAAATCACATTTATTTGTATGGTCTTACACCCAATTACAAAATATGGCGTTGTCATGGGGAAGACTATAGCGTGAATTTAGCTAGTACTAGTGAATTTCCCGCCCTTAGTGTAGAAGAACCTAGAACGGTAGAAGAAAACATAGATGCGGTTTATGATGCGTTTCATGAAAATGTTCCATCATTTATGGAAGAAGTGAATAGAATAGAGAAATCAAACTTAGAAGCGAAAATATTTTTTTATATGTTAGATGCATCTAAGCGTCCGATATACGAAGGTTGCAGAGAAGGTGATTCTATGTTGTGGGCTGCAACTAGGATGATGGGCATAATAACAGGTTATAATTTGTTAGAGGATTGTGTTGACCCAATTGCTAATTTTGTGAAAAGTTTACTGCCTGAGATAATTTATGCTCGGGTTCATACAACGAGGTTAAAAAAAACTTGTTTTGGGCCTAAGTTTACCATACGAGGTGATCGATGTGTGCATTAACAATTGTATGATATACTGGAGACAAGACGCAAATAGACAAGAATACCAATTTTGTCGGAAACCTCTGTTTATGGGGACCGCCAAAAGAGTTCGAATTCTATTTAAGTGTATGTGGTATTTGACATTAGCAGATAGGTTGAAATAATTATATCAATCTAAGCGCACAACAGGGACTATAAGATGGCATGAAAGCATTCAAGCGAAGGATATAGTGCGCACCCCCTCAAATACAGAGGCGTTGAAGAACCTCTATTTATGGGGACGGCCAAAAGATTTCGATTATGTGAAATAATTATATCAATCTGAGTGCACAGAGGGGACTATAGGATGGCATGCAAGCATTCAACCGAAGGATAGATTGCGCTGACGGAAAAAGGAATGTATTTTTCAGATTATATGATGATGGTTTCAATCCATTTGGGAAGTCTTTGAAAAATATATATTATGGCCAGTCATCGTGACTCTTACCATCTGATGAGCCTTACTGATGGTTTTTCGGCTTATATGTCACAACAAACTTCTGGCGCTACCGCTTCTAATGCCCATGGTAGTCAAGAATCATTGGATCCCGAGATATATGTCGATGAAATTTTGATGACTCATGGACTAATGTGTAAGACTTTCCTCGATCCCAGTCCCAACCGGATCAAAGATTATACTTGGTTAATTTACTCTTACAATTGATGCTTCTGGTTTACATTATTTACTTGCTAATTTTAGTAAAAATATGATTCTTACCTTTGTAGATTTAAACATGATAAAGGCTTAATATCTAAAGCGATATTGAGGAAGCTCAAAACAGATTTGCATGGGGCTTATCCGACTTTCGATAATCCGCCTAGAACTACCAAACTTTGATGGTTTAGAGCCTTTGCGGTAAAATGTTTTTGGTAGTGTACTTTAAATGTTTGCAACATTTCCTAATTATTTATTTCTAATTTGCAGCAAGAATTTTACTGGGACCCTAGCAATACAATACGTTTTTGGAAGGCTTACGAGAAACAAGAAAATCGATCATTCTCGAGTCACTTAAATATGTAGAAGGGGTATTGGTTAGACAAGAGAGATCCACCAGGTGGGATAGAATATTGGAAGGGATATTTGAATATGTGGGAAGGTGAGGGAGTTGCTGAAACCACAAAAAAAAATGCGGACAACATGAAGCAAATTGACAGAACACACAACACAGGTTCAAAGACATTTGATCGGTTAAACGATGAATTAATACTTTTTATTTCATAAGTGTATTATGTTATATTATGATTTCATAGTGACTTGCTTTTCTTTTGTCAATATATATTCATTTTCTTTTTTCAACTTGTACAAGACGGAAGAAAATGGCGGAGAAGAAGGTAGTGAGTTGGATAGGGATGTACATCAATCCCAAAAGACATGAGAGATAGTCGATCCTAAGGCAAAATCACTAACTGAAAGCGAGATTCATTTTGGCTTCCCCATAATGTCTTGATTCCTCACGGGGTTTGAACTTGATGCACAAATGGTATGTGGACGACACTGTAATAAGTATGTTTTTAGCCTAATTAAGACCTTACAACTACAATGTATCGCTGTAGTAATAAGGATCGATTTCCACAAATCTCAGCTGCTACACTATGTTCTACTGAATTATTATTAAGCTATATCGAAATAAAGTTTGTTTTTGGTTTTGTTTTGCTGAAATACTACTGATTTAAATTCTATGGGAATAAACGCTAGACTTAGGGGATACAAAGGGCAGACAAAGGACTTA
>OVAP01006633.1:0-11570 GCA_900406295.1 Aurinia saxatilis
CACACACCGCCCATTGATAACCCTTAGTTAGCTTGAATTACAACCAGTGTATTAGATAAGCTCTGTTACTAAGGTTGCTTCAGCCTCACTTAGCAGTGTGCTAACGACTTGTTTAAGCTTCTTAGCTCTCAATCTGGTAATAGCTCCAACAGGTAACTTCACCTTGCAACTCCTCGGGTTCAAGCTGCTCCTCCTTAGCTCCATCCTCGGGTACAAGCTTCTGATCCTTAGCTCCTTCCTCTTGTTCAAGCTTGTCCACATCCTTGCTTCCAAAGCTTTCCATGACTGCTCCATCCATGCTCGTATCAATTTTGTATCTGATTAAAGCATGAGCCTAAACAGTGGCCAAAACATTATACGTATAGTTTAGGAAGAATTTAGGAATAAGGTAAATTACTAAATCTAATTTTCCAAATCTGAACTATGAAAAAGTGTGATCTTAAATTTCTGGAAAATTGCTGAAAACGCCATGGTGTAGAAGACGCCATGATGGTGTCGAACGACACCATGACCATAAATTTTCTTTTTTTTTTGTTTGCCATTTTATTCTCTTCAAACTTTGATCCTTTTGCTCCAAAATTAATCATTAAGTTAACAAAATCTCCAAACTTGTTCATTTACCTAAAATGACTCATCTGGACTCTAATAAATAATATACACTCAATAAAATAAATAAAATATATAATATTATGGTATAAAACCGGTAAAAACCATGATATATCATGTAACCACTATGTATATGTAATTACCACATGTCTTAAAAACCTAGAGTTACACTGTAATTAATTCGGTTTGTAACAACATTTTCGAATCTGACGGCGTTGAAGTCACCTCCTTTCCCAAATATAGAAAATATGCCTTTCTTTTCTTTTTACACAAGTAACAAAATCCCAAGAATATAATCACTCCATTTTTTAACCACATGTGATAAAAACCTAGTGTAACTACTCCAACTTGAAACAACATCTTGGAATCGGATGGCTTTGAAGTGCTAAAGACAGACTCTATGGAAGTAGGTAGTATTGTGATCTCCTTCATTTCACCACTGAATTCTTGATTTCTGTTTAAAGTATGACTCCTCTATAACTCCTAGGTGTGACAACCTTAAAGGAACAGAGAGGAAGAAGGTTGTTGATATATCATGGTTTTTACCGGTTTTATACAATAATATTATATATTTTATATATTTTACTGAATATTATTATTATTATTAGAGTCCAAATTTGTCATTTTAGGTCAATGGACGAGTTTGGAGCATTTGATGAAACTGGATCAAAGTTTGAAGAGAATAAAAGAAAAATGAAGAAAAACGAAAATTTCTGGTCATGGTGTTGTTCGATACCATGACGTTTTTAGCAATTTTCCAGAAATTCAAAATTAAGCAATTTCTAAATCTAATTTTCCATATTTCAGATTTGGAAAATTAGATAAAGCATTTACCTTTTTTTTTTCGTCATAGCCTATAAATATAATGTTTTGGCCATTGTTTAGGTTCATGTTTTAATTAGATACCAAAGAGAGTTTTTAGGGAGAGGATTTTCTGATCCCTTTTTATTTTATTTGATATATCTTTTTATGTTATTCAATTATTTCATGATGGATTGCTTGACTATGCTTGAGTAGTTTATTTGTTAGGTTTAGGTTCTTCTAGGGTTGATGAAATATTTGTTAGGTTTAGGGTTCTTCTAGAATTAAATCTTAGAAGATCAATTTTTCTATTCGCAAAAAGATTTGGTTTAGAAAATTTATTCACAACGAGAGTTGGTGTGCTTGATTATTTATTCATGTTCTAGAATTAGGATGTAGTGTTTGTTTTTACATCAAGTGTCGAGCGACACCTTCATAGTTTCGTTCGACACTTAAGACGATTTTGGCAACATATTGGATTCTTCTATGAATTTCCCAATGCATAACTCTTGTTTTAGTTGATATAAACCTCTTGATTTACTGTGATTTACTTGCTTAGATTTAAAATCCCAAAACTAGTTGTGTGATTACTTGGTCTTCGTGGATTTGATCCCTAAATATTACAACGCATTTGTTGTGCACTTGCAGTTAAATACTAGGGTTAAAACTCATGTATTAGCTGTTGAAGAGCTTGTACCTGCCCAGATTGAAGCAACTGGTTACTTTCACTCACTCTCTCTTGTATTTTGGAATAGCTGTCTTTATTTAGAGTTTTTTTAGATCCCTCTTTAGAGTCTTAAGTTTCCAACATAATAGTGTTAGATTGAAAGCAGTGATCCCCGCCTGAAGCCATGCTGACTCAACTGTGGAATGGAAGTTGGGATGTTGACTTAAGTAATTTAAGAACTTAAAAGGTTTGGTGCCTGAGGTAGGCAGCTTTTGGGAGAGGTTTAAGAGAGCTGGGCAGTGGTCAGAGATACTTGGTGGGAGAAAAGTGGTTATGATATGTGGGTAGGAAGAGATCCAACTGTGATTGACTAAGCGTCTATCTAGTATCTTGGCAATCGGATCACCATCTTATTTATTTGACCAGGTAAATTGTGGCCCTTGACACCTGAGATCAAAAGCTCCTAGTTGAGTTATACAATTCATGAGTTTTCATGTTTAGCAGATAAGATGGTGGAGTGGAGGTTTGATTGCTCAGCTGGATGTATTATTTGGTTGAAATCTCCTCCAATCACCCAATGATCTGAGTGCAGAGAGTAATGCTGCTGCAAATTGATGCGCTCCACCCACATTGTCAGTTCTCTCATCTTCACAGTTTGATGCACAAACTGAAGTTACATAAAATTGAACAGAAGGGGAAATTTGGATACAAGTAATGGACTGTTTTGACTGATGCAAGACTCTAACATCCAGATGGGGTTGCCATACCAAATTGATACGGCCACTGTCATCTGAGAGATGATTAGAAGTATAGGTCCAACCATCGGAATTTTTTGTAGGATTTGGTTCAATAGGGGTTCTTTTTTATGGGTTTCAGTAATGCTCCAAAAAGTGGTTGATGTTGGGATAACCAAAGAAAAAGGGCTTGTGGACATGATTAGGCTTTGGGTTACTTCCATGGGGGAAGGTCAGGGGAGGTAAGGAGAGAAACTTGGGAGGCAGGAAGGGTTTGGGAGGGGGTAGTTGTAGAGTATGTTTGAATGTTTGGGTGGAATTTGTGATGGTTTAAAGGAGGAAAGGGAGTGGAAGAAGGAGCTGGGATCGAGGAAGTGAGCCGATAGAAGCATGCCTTCTTCTTTGACAGAGGGGGCAGGTTTACTTTCCTAGCTCGGTCTTTTTATTATTATTCTTTATACAAAAATGATATTACATCTTATTTTATAATAATTTTATGGATTTTGACAATCATATACATATATATATGCGCATTTGGGAGAGATGCGCCTGACAGTCTTAAAACATTTTTAGGTAATGCCCAAAATTCATATTAAGTGTATATTAAGATAAAAGTAATTTTGAAAATTATAATCCTATAAAACATATTGCTTCGAAATAATAGGTCCTAATAATATATATTTTTCAAAATTATAGACTCTAATTAATAAATATATTTAAAATTTGCCTAAAATATTAGTTTATAAAATTTAGACGTTGATGGATTGCTGTAGTTGCGCATGCTAAAAGATGGTCCTGAATTGACCATTTAACAAGTATCATCAATTGTTTGCCCCTTGCCAAGAGAGATTATGGGTCAAGGTAGAATAACTAAAGACAAGAAATATGGAAGCATTTAACTTTCATTGGTAAGATGAGGGTGGGGATCACAAAAATTAAGAAAAGAAAAAATAAAAGTAAAACAAATTTTTAACAATAAAATGGCTGACACTTGTGCAAAGAATTTTGGAGATCCTTTCTCATCCCCACACATTTCACTCAATTATTGGTTCAGATTTTTTTTTGTCCAACTAATTATATATATCATATTTTAAAGTAATATTAATAGATTCCATATTATTATTTTTATAATTCTTATTTCTTCATAAAGATTTATCTATCTATCTATCAAGCACAAACATGTATAGTTTAAATTATATGGTGATTTCCTCAAATTTATATGGGGGAATCTCAAAAATGCCATTTTTGGATGCACATTTTTAAAAATACCCTCTTTTTTTTTGCTATTTTTGAAAATATATTAGTTTCAATCTAAGTTCAATCTAAATTATCATTTTTAATATTTTAAAATATTCTATAATGTTTTTAGGGATGTAGGGTTTAGAATCTAGGATTTAGGGTTAAAACCCTAACCCTAAAATTCTAAACCCTTTAATAATAAATCCAAAACTCCTAAAATATAAACCCTAATACCTCAAACATAAACCCAAATAGTTTGTAAAGAACTAAACCCTAACCCTACAAGGGTTAGGCCCTAAATTAAACATTAAATCAACTCTAAATCCAAAAGGGTATTTTTGAAAGATAAATTGAGGTATTTTTTAAAAGGGCATATTAAAGGGGACATTTCTTTAAATTTCTCAATTTATATTAGTTAAAATCAATAAATGAAATATTAATTTTTTTTTTGTTGATACTTATAAATGATATCTTGACTTTCTTCATTGTACGTAAATTTAAAAGAATTTTTATAGTTTAAAAGAATATTTATAGTTTACAATTTTATATTTTAATTGTTTTTATGTATTGAAAAATATGTTTTTAAAAATAAATTATTGTTGAAAATAATTTTTTAAAAAATAATTATTCATTCCTAATCCACTTATAGGTTCTAACTAATGGAGCTATAAAACTTAGCAAAAAGTTTGGAAGATTTTAGATTAATCTAATATTTAATTTAACAATTAAATATTTTTACAACCCCATATTAGGATCAACCAATGAAGATGCTCTAAATGGGTTCTCACTTGGTGGTCAAGGTTCTCATGTCATTTCCCTACTCCAAAGGCGAAATGAATGATCTCCAAGGCTTTTTCCGTATCATTAGTTGTTTAAGTGATAAATGTTCCTGTATCAAACTCAATAATGTATCTCGATTAGTAATTGATGGTGATGATATTTCGGCGATAAAGGCCACCGATCGAGAGTCTCATGCCTCTTATTTGTGGTTCTGGCTGTAGCTGCTACTTTGGATGAGCTACTGAGTATTCCTTTATAGTGTTGTTTGTTCTTTAGCTTTATCTTGCTCTTGGACGTTTTTTTAGTCTTGTATTTTTAGTGAAGGTTGTTTCTACATAGAACAATATTTGACCCAAAAAAAGAAATCGATGTATATATTATATTATATCATGAACAATCTGTTAGCAACCGGGATAACTAATGACTGATTCAAAATGAAATTTAGGAAAATTCTGTCGAAAACGAAACAACCATCAAATATTCGAAGCAATATACACAGCAAGTATATATATACCATGTTAAATAACAATTGTGTTGCACCATAAATTTCACTCAAAGAAAAAAAAATACAGTTATTATACAAATTTTATTTAAGTTATAATTATATCGTTGTTATCATATTGTTTAGAGATTATAGTACGTCAAGATCAACGAAGCGTCTATCGCTTGCAGACCACTCCCTTGCCCCCCACGCCACTGGCACAACCCATCTCAGGGAGCTCCAATTTGCTGCGGCCACCGTTGCTGCCTCCATTACCGGTGAACCATGCGGCTGAGCAGTCAGGTGTAATAAGTCCGGTGGTTTGGAATTCTTTGTCACCACCCATAACAGGCATGTGGACTCCGATCTTGACTTGGCTAACATAGTTAGACCTATAAGTCTGTCCCAAAACACCATCGACATTGTCGCTAAGGTCTTGGAATTTGAAGCCTAAGTCGAGATGAGCCAGACAGTCGTCTTCCTTCACGTCGTAGCCATGGATCCTTGAATCTTCCATTGTGATTGGCACCACTCTTGCTGTGATCTTAAGCAAACCCTCTACTTCAACCTGAAAAAGTATGAATTTTATGTAGACCAAGTTATTAATTGGTTGACATATACAAATGTTTAGAAAAATATCTAAAAATACACTTTGAAATAATAGTGAGATCATTTGTGATTTTGTTCCTTTACGAATTTTTAAAGTTGTACCTCAAGGTTGTTAGTGTCGGCATTGACTCGATTGACTGAGACGGTAGGATAAACTTCAGGGGGAGAGGTCCACCTGGCACCATCTAGCTGAGGAAGTGAGATGTCACTTTCGTCTAAAGAGACAGAGATCCTGTCTACGGAATCGTCCCAAGTGGCAGTCTTGAGGGCACCAACGTATAAACGGTGAGTGCCAAAGAGCATAGCAATGGATTGGACCCATGTGAAGTCACGTGCCATGCCAGGCCTTCGTTTACCGATGAAATGTGCGTTGATGTTAAGGTTAGGATCGGAGAGGAGGCAGAAGTTTGAGTCTTTCTTGCCGTGGAAGTAAAAGGTGAGACCATCTCCTCCGATGAAACGTGGGTCTTGGCAAACAGATCCTGGCTTGTCACAATCTGCATGATCACAATATATCATGATTTACCATACATATATTATTGTACTTGAATGATATGGAATTTGACGACGAGAGAAACATACCGCAAAGAGGCTTGCAAGTGACGCAATCGACTTGACAAGAACGGGGGCAAGCTGCCGGGCAAGTGTACTCAACTCCGTAACAAGGAGAGCCCTTACTCTCTTGCACCTGGCCCGTCTGACTCCTGCTCCTGCCTCACCATCTGATGGCGGGGTTGGAGTAGGTGAGGATGGGGGAACGTAAGGAGGAGTAGTGCCAGGGGGAGTTGGGACAGAAGGCGTGGGAACCGCCGGTGTTGGGCTAGGAGGAGTTGGGGTCACCGGAGGGGTAGGAGTGGGATTTGGAACGGAAGGAGTAGGAGGAGTGGGAGTGACATCAGGCGGGCTTGGAACGGCTGGTGTAGGAGTAGGAGGTGGTGGTGAATATGGTGGAGTGGGACTTGGCACGGCTGGAGTAGGAGTTGGAGGTGGTGGTGAAACCGGAGGAACAGGAGCTGGAGGTGGTGGTGAAACCGGAGGAACGGGAGCTGGAGGCGTAGGATCAGTTGGAGCAGGAGTGTATCCACCGTCACCGCCATCACCACCGTCAGCGCCGTCATCACCACCGTCAGCGCCGTCATCGCCAGGAGAGGAGGGCCACAGATGGGTTTGCAAGAAGCACATTCGACGTGGCAAGAGTCAGGGCAGAACTTAATTGGGACAAACATGTTCCAAGTTGTAGCAATGTTTGTACTTCTTGACGTTACATGTAGCGTGGCTTGGGTTCTTAGCTATGCCCGGTGGGGTTTTTTGAGCCATTGTTAGTGCAAGTGATGCCAGGAGCATGCATCCTAATATTTGAAGCCTTGTGTGGTTGGCTAGATCCATCCAAACAAACCAAATTAAAGAAAATGTAAATGTGTTTTTTTCCCGGTTGTGTGATCTAGGATTTGATGTATATATGAGCGAATTAGCGATGATCTGGTTCAAGTCCTGGGACATGGTTTATATAGACAAATATGTTGAACTTTTTAATATCAAGTTGGTTTTTTTTAATCTGTTAATTTGGGTCTTTTTAGGACAAGTATCTAGTTTAACAAATATCAATACCTTCCTAAAGAGCAAAGCAACAGTGCAACACCATATTCATATACATGCTTCTAATATTTCAGTACAGCAAAAAAGGTTTTACAAAAGTTGACAGGTAAATTTACATAATTGAGACTAATTGAAGATTCCTATTATGTTTTTTAAAACTTGATATTAAAAAGTCCAACATATTTATCTTCTTATCAAATAATCCAATGAAAATAGAGTAGTATACATCATATTATTACAATCTGATTAGAGTTTTGGAATAGGTTAAATATATTGACTATATGATGGTACATCAGTATGGTTCGCAATTTTGAATTAAGAAATTAGAGAAATGGGTTTGTTGAAATGTTGAAATTAGCTGAGCCAGTTACTAATGCTAATCTTTTTTTTTTTCCAAATCACTTTATGTTACAACTATATAATTATAATATATGTTGATCTTAATATATAGACTCTTAACAATCCCGTAGATGTTTAACGTTTATCAGCCTAAACCCTAAACCCTAGATTCTAAATGCTTTAATCTTTAATAAATCTAAAATTCCTAAAATATAAACCCTAATACTTCAAACATAAACCCAAATAGTTTGTAAAACACTAAACCCTAACTCTACAAGATTTAAGTCCTACATTAAACTTTAAATTAACCATGAATCCGAAACAAGTATTTTTGAAAGATAAATACGAGGTATTTTTTAAAGGAAACCTATTGAAATGGACATTTCTTAAAACTTTTCTAGAGTAAATATTAGTTAATTTTAAATTACGAAAAAATAATGATCTAATTTGATATGTAAACAATGTTAGTGTGAGGTAAACCTTTTTAGTAATTCAATAACCTAATTTTTTTTAAAAAAAATCCATAAATCCACTCAGAGCGGAGATCAGACTATGTAAAAAAAAAAAAAATCCATAAATCCACTCGGAGTGGAGATCAGACTGTATAATATGATCATCTCCTAAAAGTCATCTGAATCAATGACCTCAATGTTTGAAATATTTCAGTCGTTAAACTCTTGGTAAGTCAACTTCATATTAAACTAGCTAGGCAATGGATACAAATTATGAATATACACCAAAAAATTATAAGAAGAAAAGAGTTTGATATCCACTTTATGCAATTGTAAGTAACATTATTGGGTATATATAAATGTAACAAATATTAATTATATGTATCGGTACATCCAAGTTTGTGTGGGGCAGGGAGGGAGAATCACTTTGCTATGAAGTGGAATTTAGTCCTCAATGTGTTAATCATTTATAAAGTTCTTAACTTAATTTTTTGTTAGCCATTTGTAATTAAGTTTTAGCATGTAGTTGAAATTAATGGAATAATTTTTCCTCCTTTGTGATTGTTCTAACCATGGATCTGAATAAATCACTTACCGTCCTATTCTATTTTTTCAATATGTTATTCTACTTTGTTCTAAGAAAATCCCAAGTAGAATGGTTTGGGATATTCTATTTTGTTCAACTTTACATATTAAATACAAAGTTGGATGCTAGTTCTCCGTGTTCTAATGTGCATATCTAAGTCTTCCTCAATCATACCAAAGGATCTCGGTGGCTTGGGTATTTAGAATTTAGATCATGTACTCCTCAAGAGGTTGAATGAATGATGGAGGATTTACATAGTTCATTCTATTCTATTTACAAATCGTAATATTTTGTTGAATTGATGCAATGTATACTATTTTCATGTTTGTTTTTCTTGTAATACATGTAAGGACCAATACGCAATCAAACTTATATTATTTAACATTGTGTAATCATTTATAATGTTCACAACTTAATTTTGGATGATTAACCATTTTGTGATTAAGAATTAGCGTTTAATTGAAACAATCAAAACAATAATTATATTTATACTATTCTATGTAGAATCCATCAATGCTAAATAGAATAATATGACATTCTATTCTACTTTTTAATGGTAAATAGAACAATACGAGGTGTTCTTATTCATGACCACATATTCACATGTTTAATAAAAATATCCGTTTTACAAAATCGGAACGATGTTAGATCAGGAAATTTTTTAATGTTTTTATGATAGATTTAATTAATTTAGCTAATTTTTTGTAATAGGTTAACTAGTATTAACATAAAGTGGAAATAATATTTAATGGTTTAAAAACATGAATCATCACATCTTTCTCTTTTCTCAATTGTGATTTATCTTTCTTTGGTGCAGAGAGTAGGTGAGGGAGAGCTGAGTAATTTAGCAAAGTTTGTGGTTATAGAGGGACGCGCGGCTGAAAAGCTCTTCTTTGAAAAATAATGATCTAAGGTACTCCTATGTGATCTAAACTACTCCTCTTTTCTGAGAAACCTATTATACTCTCTCCTCTCATCCCCTCCGATTCATTCATTCTCTTCCTCATTCGGTTTGGTTGTATTGGTTTGGTAACAAAACTTTTTGGTTTTGGTTTAGTGAATCCGACCTCATTCGGTTTCCCCACCTAACCGAATAAACGTCCCGATATACACTCCCGATTTCCCTGAGAATCCGAGAATTGTTTTGGGCATCGGGATTACTTCGAATACTTCACAAATTTCAGTCAATTGGAGCTGTTGAGTGGGAAACCTAGAAATCGAATCTGGAATCGTGATTTTTGAAGCTGAAATCGTGATTTTGAAGCTCAAATCGGGATTTTGGAGCTTAAATCGGGAATCGTCCATTGTATAGGTGAGATTGATTTGGAGGTGGATTCGTACCTTGTAATTTAGTTAGTATAGCTGAGATTGATGGAGACGTAGAAGTTAATTGATGTTATTAAGAGATGTGTTCCCATCCGATTTGTAATGTGTATGATTACGTTTTTTTTATTTGGGGATTTTATGCGATTGAAATTTAAAAGATTTTGCCATCAAGAGTCCATTTGTTTTGTGTGTATATTACGTTTTGGACAATGCATTCGTAAAGGATTCAGAAACAATATTGATTGTAGTGGGTATTGGTGAATTACCAAATCTGCAGGGATATATAGTATAAGTAAGACGAGCAGTAAAATTGGTTTTACCAAGTATAACTTGACCGTCCGAAGGAAGTAATTTTGCTTATTCAATTTATTTTTTCCAGGATCAATGATAACCACAGACATACATTTTGACCACGGAGGGAGTTACGTAGAAACTGACAGTGGGTGTGAATGGGATGCAAAAGCCGCTAGCTATCCTCATGTTATACCGTTAAAGACATCATCGTTGAAAGATATAACGTACTCGGTCTTAGTTGAGAATATACGGAGGAAGATTGGGTTAGATGGAGGCACAAAAATTAGAATGAGTTACATCCCGTTGGCCGTAGAAGCAAAGAGACAATCGTATATTTGTGATGATGAGGATGTTGAAAGTTATCTATATAGCATGAATGTGGGTCAACTTAGAAGTTTCTTGCATGTGGAAATAGATCCGTTTGTTGATGAGAGAGGAAGTTCGTTTGGCACCAATTATGGTAAGATGGATTCAAATGCTAGAGCGAATAATGCGATTACCGTATATGAGGAGCAACATGTGGAAGAGGAACACGTGGAAGAAGAACATGATGGTCCCATGGAGATTGATGGTGTTAGAGATGGTGAGAATGTAGCATGTGACGGTGATGATGGCGGTAGCGGTATTGATGAATGTCTTGCTAGTGATGAAGTAGATGTAGAACGAACTCATAGCCAATGTATAGAGGAATGGGGATATGGTATGACTTTGGAAGTGGGTCAAGAATTTGAGCGTAAAGAGCAAGCTCAAAATATAGTGTTTATTGCATCACATAGTCGATTCTATGACTTCACCGTAATAACCTCGGATACTTGGAGATACGTGGTAAAATGTCGTGAACCAGAGTGCAAGTGGTACCTACGAGTGCCAAGACCACAAAGAAGCACAGGTAATTGGAAGATGATAACGTACCGCAAGATGCAGTCTTGCTCTCGAGTTTCTGCCAGTACAACAAACCCAAAGAGGAAGGATCATCAAGTTTAGTAGCATCTGTTGTGCAAGGCCAATTTCTAATAGGTATAGATTTTGGGTACTTTTTAAGACCTTAAAACTACAACTG